>CAJUYG010005266.1:1111-14319 GCA_910591675.1 Galerucella calmariensis | reverse complement strand
GATACCTGTGCACTAGATTAATCAATGGACACTATAGATTAAAAAAAGTGAATGCTTGTTTCGTTATATTCCCATCAAATCCAATCTCATAGCTGAACGAATTCGTTGAAAATAGTTTTGAAATTCAATTTGCAGAATCTATTTATTCAAATCCCGATGTGAGGGACAGTAGAGGTTTGGAACTACAGTGTGGCTAGCGGAATTATAAATTTAAAATTAGGATTCCACCTTGGAGCGGAAGTTTTTCTGATATATTTAGAAATCAGCCGGAAATGTCATAATTTACGCAAGCGCGGCAGAGTTATTCACTAATAATATATGCTATCTGCCGCCCAACGGTGGATTACAGTTTATTTTTGGAAGTATTCCGTCTGCAATTTGGTTTAATATTATTTTATCTTATTTTAAGGGGAAGGGTGCATGAGAGCATTATATTCTCTTCCCCTCCTTCAAAGGATATTATTATACATAAATGTGCTTATAATTCCATTTTATTTTCTTCGGTTTGTAAGTCTGACAGCAAATGGAACTCAGGACTCGGACAGAATTCTTCAAAAAATAAACTTTAGGTATCAAATGTCAGCCGTCCGTCACAGGAGCCATCAGGACAGCGGTAAAGTAGGTTTGTAATGTAATGCTCCGCCGCGCTTGCTCAAGTTAAAGCATTTTCGGCGGATTTCTGTGAATTTGGTATAAACTTCTAATTTTTTATTCACAGTTGTGTCGTAGAAATAATACCTTTTTGTAAGGTGAATATTTCGGAAATATTTTGTTTATGAAGCATGTATGCATTCAGTGACGGCTTGTGATTACTCTAAACTAAAAGGCAAAAGGATCGAAATACCAATTATGCAACTGCTTGATACTGGTACACGAGATTATTTGAATTGCTTTTGTAAATAAACGAAAAAAATTATCAAAATAATTTCATAACAATTTATAGGAGAACCTTCCTTGTCTTCTTTGGAAAGCCGCCACTGCATATATTTCATCTAGCAATGCCAAATGGCAATGTCGAGTTTTGGTCCGCACGGTCCGTTTGGCAATTGTAATAGCATTAATCAAAAAACAAAAAGTGGAATTGGTGCAGGTTTTGATCATAAAAATTACTAATGGATGCGAAAGAATCGAATATAATAGAGTCTCATGGCTTTGTCCTTTCAAACCCAGCCATTTTTAAGTATGACCCTATGCGTGTTCATTCAAATTCCGCACCTATTATTTTTATATTCTTTTCTCAAAGCCCAAATACCGACTTAATTTTATTAAATAAATATTAATCGTAACATGAATTTAGAATTCTTATCCACTGTATAGTATAATTAGAAGTTTATCATTTGTGAAAGATGCTTGGTACTCACAAATATTAAAATGCCGCCTGTGTGCAGCCTAAGGGAGCTAGAACTAAATCATGCTTGTCAACTGCGGGAGACAGTGAAATATATAATGTAATCCTTTCATTTTATTGAAGAACTTAAGAAAATTCCTAGCATCAGATATTTTACATGCGAGCAAATCATTTATTTCTTGTGCTGCTTGTGCTGCTATTTTGAGCTATGTGGAGTACGCAGATGGAACCATATGTTATCTATGGATGGAACTATGGTTTGTATTGATTTTCAGTTGTAGTAGGTTAGGTCAGCTTTTTGGTAGGTCTAAAACAGTGAGTTCTCAATACAATGAAAACAAGTTTTGACACATTATGGTGATAATTTTATAAGCGGTTCTTCTGTTAACTCATACATCATGGAAATAGTAATAAACACTCCGTACACTCAAAGCAGAGCATAGCGAATACTTCTGAAGATCGGAAACTATAAAGTATGAAAACATTGGACAGCTAAGCCAGTCACTTATTATATTGAAGAGTGCGTCTTAATAAGCAAGAGACGTTTTATATTTTGTTCATATGATCTCAAATAACAATTTTTCAATGCTTTGTTTGCTCAGTCACTTTATCTAAGTAACAGACAGGGTTTCTAATGTGCAACTAATTGTTAACCTTTTCCACACTCATTTTCTTGTAAAAAATTGTCTACCCGTTATTCAGACTGTAACGTAACACCAATAAATATCAAACTTCATCAAGAAAAGCTTGTCAGTTTCCATTATCGGTGAGACCTGAGCTTCAACGCAAACTTAGTAACTTAATGGGTTCCATTATGATGAAATCGACAGAAACCACCTAGAGAAGGTGAACTCTAAACTTACTCGCGAACACTTGTCATTCGAGATCTTTTGAATACTGTCTGAAACTCAATTCAATCAATTTAGATAAGTACATTAGTATAACTTTGTACAATACAAGACCTATTAAATTGATGGGTAGCCATGAAAAGGACTAAATACTTCATGTTTGAAAAATGTATTCTAATTTGTTGCTAACTAGTTTACAAATCGGATCTATTTCCATAACTTACTTTTCTGTTCTCCAGCTCTAACTGTGTACTCGTAACTAACGAAGCTTCGAGACTAAGCTGGGTTTTAGTTTGTTTAAAAATAGTTTATAAATCCGTTATATTTTAGTAAACAACTCCTTAATTTTCCAGCTCCTACCAAAAACTTACTGTTCGCAAATCTTTGATGCCAACTTTACTCTTATTTTGCTTAGATAAAGCTGATAAATCCGCTCTTGAACAAACTTCCTAATTTCACAACTCCAACTAATAAGTGACTGTTCGTGAAGCTTCGAGACCAAGCTTAGTCATAGCTAATAGTTAAGATAATATCGTCTATAAAGCCACTTTATTTTCATATCTAAATTCCTAATCATTCAGTTCCATCTAAAATCTAACCGAAGGGTTAACCGCCGGCAAAAATTTTGTACACCTACTTCCACCTTTGAAAAAACTTCCACATACTTCCACACACTCTTTTCAAGTTAGTTGACAATGTAAGAACCCATGTAATCTCAAAAACTAAAGCTCCAACGACCCTGTTGACAGGAAATTTTACGCCAATTTTCGCATTTTTTACACGCTCTTTCAGTTTGTAACACCTATTCATTAACATCCTATTCAATGATTCTAAATTTGGTATTTTCACCACACTTCGTCTAATTTCTGTATTAAACTTCCACATACTTCCACCAAACTTCTACATACTTCCACTGCGGTGTACACCTACTTCCACTTGCGGTATATAGGTACCCCTCGAATCTAAAGCAGGGTTCACACTATGCCGGGGTAGGCTGGGCGGGCTGATCCGGGCGGTCTAAGCCACTTGATGTAGACGCCCCGGGCGGCTTTGCCGGGCTAGAAAATGCCGACCCGGGCCGTGCCGATCCCAACCCGCATAAAGTAGGTACAGATCAAAGGAAGCCGAGCCGAACAAAAATATAGAGTGGGGACGTGCCGAGCGTCCCGAGCGGCTTCAGTTACAATTAAACCTCCGACCGAATATTTCCGAATCTTTCATTAATTCGCTAGCCCTGTACAGCTGCCGTCCTCTCCTAAGGCTCGGGCGAATCCAAAATCTTATTTGACGTCTTTTTAAAGCTGATTTAAAGCGAGTATCACCACAGTCATGGCTGACATAGCGACGTCATAGTCGGTAATCATTTTGAAAACACCTTAAACAAAACTTCTAAAAAGTACTCTTCAACGAAGTCACCAGTCTTGGTGTTGAAACTAAGTAATGTAGGTAGAAATAACCCGGTCGGCTTCGTTTTCGGTTTGGACGTCGTGCCGGCCTGAACGTACCCGCCCGGCCTACCGTGGCATAGTGTGGACCCTGCTTAACTGCTTGCGAACCTTCCATACAGAGATATTCCCTATTTCCTATTCCATTTAATTTTCAATACGATTGAGTTGAACATTTTTTTTTCAAAAAATATTATTTTTAAAGATCTATCCTTTTGGAGCGAAAGTTGAAATTGATTTTTTCTACAATCACATTGAAAAGTAGGCTTTTTCGCTTGCCATTGACAACGAAAAGTTGACGTTTCTTGAGGAGAGTTACTTTACGCTCGCCGAGCGTAAAAAATGGCAAAACGCTCGTTGCCCATAACATCCGATTCTACAAACACAATTGTATTGACAGTGACAGACATAAAAGTTTGCAACATATTTGAATTGACATATTTAAACTGACAGATTTTGAAAGCTTTTATGAATTCTACTTTATATTTGTTTTTAATAGTTACAATTAAGTGATTGCAGGAAAAATGTTGTATGTATTACTAGCAATAATGTTCACTTTTCGTTCTTAATTCATAAATAACTATTTCAACAATCAATTTTTAAAAAACGAATAAAAAAAATATTTTTCAGCTAAAGCCTTTCAAAAAATATATGAATAAAATTTTGAAGATCTTTCATAAGGTCCAACAAACTACCACTCTTACTCTGTCGATTGCACCAAACAGCATCTCAAAATTATTAATAACTCATGGAATGAACAGCGATCAAAAAAAATATATGCTCAACTCAACTCAACGTGCGCTGCCGTCATTTGATATTTTTCAAATTCGGTCCTTGAAGTAAGGTTTAAAATATTCAATAGTTACTACACACTCTTATATATTTTGTAATACTCGTCTCAATTGTGTTCCTTCGGGAGTAAACGTTTCAAAGGCATGCAATATCAGAATAGAGCAAATTGAATGTCAGTAGAACTTTAAAATAACCTAACTCTGATAGAATTAAACTACTCGCGTGTCATGGTGTAGACGTCCTATGTCTAGGAAATGAGAAATTCCAGCCAATGTGCAGTAGCGTGCTTTTTGAAAGAAGACCTGCTAACAGGATCTCTATTGTTAGGTGTACTTTGTGGTTTGACATTACATCCTTCAAGGGAAGTATTCTACGACCCTACACGTGCAAATTTTTTATACAGGATACTGCATAAAACAGTGGTTTGTAGGGATATCAAATTTGACTTTATATATTACATTCCTTGATATTTGGTAATATTATTTGTATGTTTTATTATGGCTCCAAATATCGTGCCAATGAATATGTATATGTATGTAATACACATGGTGATTGATTAGTGTAGTAAAGCTCAATAGGTCCGAAGTACTGGAAGCGTCGAACGTTATGGCTCCTTGCCAGTCAGTTTCGTACCTAAAATTAGTTTTAATTAGGGTATCAAATGGAACATATGATTACATATCATTATGTAATTTCTTTTTATATTTTATTCAGTATTATAGGTAGTAGTGCAGTTCATTAAAATAATATATAATGATAAAGGAAGGTTGTGCAAAAGCACCCTAACCCTAAGAAGTATTGGTTTTTTAGACAGGTTAATCTAATTTTTAATCACTAATATTGTCTAACTCAATTCAATTAAACTAAATTAAATTAAATTGATTCCATATGGAGGAATGAGTTTTCTTGGTATTTTCTGGAGTTGATTTTTCAATCTCCCTTACTATTTCTGCCTTGCAAATATTTCCAAATCTCGACATACTTTTTGGAATTGTTATATGCTGTTTAATTCATTCTGTTTTTGACATTTATAATTGTCAAATTGACGTGCATTGCTTGGTAAACAGACAGTACCTAAATGCTAGGGTTGCTACGGTAACGTAATTTATCCGATATTTTTATCCACTTGCAAACTCTCTTCCTTCCTATTTAGCCGACAGCAAACTACGATTTTTGTATTCACAAATGGGAATTATTATACATGAATGGGATTGTCATTAAAAATTAATTAAACGTCAAACTAACAGCTGGATTAAAAATGTCGCGAAGATTTGGTATTGCATCTAACGATTCAATTAATTTACCAATTGTACTTTTCACAACTGTAGTTTTAGATAAAAATGAATGATATTTGTTTGATTAAATCTAATAAATTTTTTATTCAAAATTATTAAACTTCAGATTGACAATCAATTTTTAATATCTACAAAGTAAAAAATTATCCTCGAGTCCTTCAAGGATCCTTCAAGCGTGTTGCTCAAAGATAATAGCCCTCGGCCTGCGGCCTTGGGCTATTATCAAGCAACACGCTTTCAGCATTCTCTATGACAAAATTATCTTGGTATTATCAAGACCCTAGGGGTATTACTACTGAAAATTGGTTTGATTGTATAAATAAATTTGTTTTGTTGCATTAGAATTTTATGAAAAAATACTCTCAAGAAGAAATTAGTATTGAGTTAACTGTATATACCCTCACTTCGTGGAATCTACTCATTATATGGTTTTAAATGAAACTAACTGTTTCTGAATGACTCCACAATATATTTGTAAAAATGTGTAAATTGCAAGTAAATTGACAATTGACAATTGACAATTGTCAATTTACTTGCAATTTACACATTTTTACAAATATATTGTGGAGTCATTCAGAAACAGTTAGTTTCATTTAAAACCATATAGAAATTAGTATGTTTGAAACATTTAAATTTTTGTAGGTGGAGCATAGAGTGTTGATGGAGATGCGTTCCCCTTTATGTCATATCAGTAATAATTATTAAATATTTTTATTGTAAAGTTTACCTTTCATGTTATCGAAAAAGGAATAACGTGGAAAAGTAGACAAACGCCTTAATGTTCAGTTTATTCTTGAATTTAACTACTGCAAATAGGTTATAAAACCTGTCTAAACCATATATACAGGGTGATAAAACTCAGTACGTCTGTTATTATGAAAGATACCAAAAAAAGTTAATTATAAAAATGTTAGTAGTTTTTTATAAACCCCCTGCTGCAAACTACATCTGGTGAACAAGGACATACAGCGAGCGCCAAACGTGATGGCGAGCCCGTCCACATGCGCACAAACTAATTTTCAATGTTACCTCCCACTACAGCTCTTGCACGACATATGAATGCTTTGTACAGAGGCGTATCATTAGTTGTCCTCCAATTCTATTGGCGTTTGGCATTGTCTGAATAATTTTTGTGTTGTTTCTGAAAAAATGTCATCGGCTAACAAAAATCCTGTTATAAAGAGTCAGGCACGTGAAATAATTTTTCAAGTGAAAATTATTTTCACGTGTCAAATGTGAGTCGGATACGTTATCAAATGCGAAAAATGAAACATCTCTCGCCACAGGTAACATTGAATAAACTTCAAAAATAACAAATTCAACACAAATCTTTATTTTGTATCAGGTATTTCGATAAGAACCATTGAAATATTCAAGTCGGAAGATGTGAGGAAACTGGCGGAGCACGAGTTTCATCAAATCACTTCCGAGAAATGGCAAAAGTGTTGCCGACATGTAGTAAAGCGGAAATATTGGGAAAATGAAACATTCACAGAGATAAATTCGGTGATTATAAATTTAAATGACGATAGCAGCACAAACAGCAGTGAAGATGAAGAAAATTTTTATTCAGATAGTGACTGAATGAAGTTCTTTTTTTAATAAGTGTAGAGGAGAGTTGCCAAAGTCGTACCGCCTCCTAAATCGTACCACCTTAATTTTAATTAGAAATAAAGTGACTACAGCGATCGTGCGCCGCTACTAGCAACTAGTGCTTGGTCGTAGTGGCGAGACAAAGTTTGGTGAGTTGTGAGTTGTGAGCTCAGATTTAGCAGGATATTTTTTCCGGTGGTTTTCTCATGCTTACTTTCATTGGCAATTTAACTCGATCTGTTCAGGCAAAATCACTCGAGCTACACTCTCGTGATTTTGCCAGAACAGCTCTCGTTAAATTGCCAATGAAAGTAAGTATTCGAAAACAACCACAAAAAATATCCGGCTAAATCTGAGCTCTTGTGGTATTACTCCCGAAAAACAAACACCAAACTGAAAACACCACATGTATGGTATTATCGCTGTAATACAGAGGTGTAGTCCAATTAAAAACAACGAAAGTGAACCGATTTTTGCTGAGGCGATGTGATGTATGAATTACTATAGATTTTTATCTCAGGAATTTAGTTCTGTACAAATTTTTGAAATTAACTCCCGGGAAGGGGTTGAAAATAGTGGATAAATGTTAAAAATCGCAATATATTGAGAATTAAAGCAAATCCGTTAAAAAGTTTTAGATAAAAGTTGTAGAGAAAAAAATTCTGTTTCTGTAACGTTAAATCGATTTTTTTCTATAAATAACAGGAATGCCGTAAAATGTTAATAAAGTTTTTAACAATTTTCAACCCTCTAATCGACCGCTGGTGGTTACGGCTCCCGCCTTGACAATTACCTCGCAGAAACGATGTGCTTAGCGGTGTTGCAAATGTGCGGACATAAATAGTATCATGTTTCGACATATAATATATATATTATGAAATGTATAGTGAGTAGAAAGAATACGAGTAGTCGAAATAAATAATAAAAATATTTGATACTAATGCAAAATTAAATAAACTAATAGTTCAAACATATATGTGTACATTTGTTTTGCTATGAGGATGTCTCTTATGTTTTACAAAGAATATATTATATTATTTAGGTTAAACATCACAATAAATAGGTATTACACATTTGACACATTAAGTATAATATAGATTGAGTTTTAAATATAAATATAATGGATAACTTCCAGTAGTATATAGTATATACAGGGTGTCCCACGACGATTAAGACAAGTAATATATCAGAATTGGGCAGTAGTAGAAAATTATAATTTTGGGGGTATGAATTAGAGCAAATGCTTCATCTTTTCTTGTTATTGTGTTACCCAATGAGTTATTTGTTTTTGGTCACGTGACGTCGCATTCAAAATTATTAATGGAACACCCTATATGTTTTCGTGATTTTCGATTCTCCTTGAAGTGCTGATTTCGTAGAAACCACATTCTTGGGGTCTAAATTAAATATTTACAGAGATACAGGGTGTTAAAAATCACCTATTTTTCAACTTTAGGTCATTGTTTTGTGAAAACTGCTCAATATTTGGCAAAACGGCTTACATCTCCCTATCCTAACTTTTCAAGGAGGCTACTCAATGGTGCTGAAGAAAATTTAATACAGGATGGTCGAAAAAAATCAGAATGTGGTAAACTTTTGACCATCCTATATCAATTTTTCTATAGCAGCATCGAGTAGATCTTGAAAAAATAGGATAGGAAGATTTACAAAACAATGACCTAAAGTTGAAAAATAGGTGATTTTTATATCTCTGTAAATATTTAATTCAGACCCCAAGAATATGGTTTCTACGAAATCAGCACTTCAAGGAGAATCGAAAATCACGAAAACATATAGGGTGTTCCATTAATAATTTTGAATGCGACGTCACGTGACCAAAAACAAATAACTCATTGGGTAACACAATAACAAAAAAAGATGAAGCATTTGCTCTAATTCATACCCCCAAAATTATAATTATCTACTACTGCCCAATTCTGATATATTACTTGTCTTAATCGTCGTGGGACACCCTGTATTTAATAACAAATGTTTGTACTTTCTTCGCAATTTACAATATCATCATTCTGCTTTCTTAAGAATAAGTATAAATGCCACAAGGAACATACAGAAGATATCATCATTCTGATGTGTCCTCTTCATTATCTTGAAAATCTTGCTCATCGTAGCTGTCGACGTCATTATCCTCGGAAGAATATATTCTAACTTGTTGTATATTGGTACAGCTAATACCGCTGCAATTTTTGCAATATCTTGAACATGAGATGCCAGATTTCTTACATTTGCAGCGACTGCTGCTACAGTTGGTTGTGCAGCCACAGGAAACCTATACAAATACAACCATAAAAAAATTTAATATAAAGCCAAATTAAGAGGAGGTAGTACCTTGCAATATAATATTATCGTGGAATAACATCAACATTTTTGAATTACGGTATTTTTTGCCAACGTAAAATCGTCCACATGTAAATTTTATTAAATTTTGTAAATTGATTTCTTTAAAAACTCGCAAAACATCGACTGGGTAGTTGCTCCTCTTTTTCCATGAAAAATGTCAATAAATGTAAACCTACAGTGTGACCCATTTTAGATGAAAACAAACCCATCCTTTGAAGGAATTCAGATTGAAACTTTTGTACATCCATGCAAGTATATTGATAATATTTTTCAAGATATCCTACTAATTTTTAAACAGTGGTCCACTAACTTGTATAGCCGGACAAAAGTTCAAATTTGAATTTATTCAAATAAGGAACATATCTTATCTTAAATGCGACAAACTGTATTACTTATGCAAAAAAATAAGCTCACCACATTTAGAAGCTCATCCGGTGCTAAGTTTTGCTGTGTCATAACTGGTAATAAAAGAAGAGCTGTTCGTTGCCAACCCCAATCTTCTGGTCTCAACATCCTTCCAAGCCAGGTTTGCATTTGAAAATAAACACGTTTGACGTGCTCTTCTAACGCTGCTGCAGTTGGAGGTAGCGAACTTAATCGCATTACAGTGGTGTTAGAAATTGTCGAGGTCTCGTCAAGACCAAGAGATATCGTGTTATCTTCAATAGCATACAAATCAAAAATAATTGTTTTTGCTACTTCTTGTAATTGGGCTACCGAACTATCAGGGTTATAAAAAACTTGACAAAGCTGACGCAATTCTCCGTTCTTTTCTAATCTATTTATCAATTTTTTTTTGCCCTTCCCATATAAACTGCTGGTCGTATCACATCCAACAAATGCATGCGCAAATAATAAAAATTCACGCAAATTATTGTTATCTTCTGTACAATATAATGTTATACTTTTTGGAGTAATTTTTTTTGAAAAATATTGGCTTTCTGTCGTCGCTCAATGCTATAAGGAGCACAAATACATCCGTATCATTTGCTACAACTGCCACTGGACCGTCAAACAAATTATTTACTTCCATAGCTGTTTTCACAATTAAAGTATCCGCATCTTCTTCAGCCACTTTCACCTGTATACCTTTTTCAATGAGGAATGCTGACAAAAGTTTAACAAACTGGAATTTGTTAGCAGTATTTGAGAAAAATTTGGCTTGTTTTATTGTAACCAAATTATGGTCTGATATTTCAATATCGGCAGCAAAACTTTTCTCTTTACGTCGATATCTCTCGTAAGATTTAGTGCCGATACAGTCACTACTATATCCATCAAATACGACATGCGCACTGCCTCGATAATGCGATATAATGTGAGTGTGGTATCTCTCAAATAGGTCCCGGTAAGTTGATCCATGGGGCCAGCTCACGTTATGTAATAAAAAGCCACCATCAATAATATACGTAAAATTACATGAAAAGGCCTCTAAACTCATTTGGCGCGGCAGGGTGTAAGCTTTAAATATTTTGTATAATTCGGCTTTCGAAGTTTTGCGCATAAATCCATTTTCGTCGAATAGTGCCAATGGGAAGGGAGACAGCTCATAATTAAAAGCATTCTGTGATTTTTGTACATCACCTTTGAACAATACTGATATCCGATGAAATAATTGTGTCGTGTCAACCTTTATGCAAGATGCTCCTCCTACATGCATACTTGATTTTGCGGATTCCAAATTTTTTACCCTATTTTTCATCGAAAGGGAAATATCTTTAGCATTTTTTCCCACCATGGTCTGCATTAGGACCTCTCCTCTTTCAATCGCTCTGTGACAATTGATTTCAGGACCACCAGCTACCCCTGTCGATAAGGAAATCAAATTGGGCCGTTGTTCGAAGGGTTTATGCTTATTTATCCAAAATCTAAACTTTTTCAGGTCTTCCTCATCTCGTTTTTGCCTCGAAGAGCTGAGATCTTTATGTTGCTCACTTGACGAAGTGGTTATGTCAAAATACTCTTCCACTGATGACATGACACTGAATATTGTAGGCATGGTTAGTAAATAACGAGCGACTACCTTTGACGTGACTCCTCTTCCGTGCTTCAAATCAGTTCCAAAGTATCTATTCAACGTTTGTTCAATCGTCATGTCGGTCCATACCCCTGCCCAAGTTTTATCCGACCTTCGAACAGTGAAACAACCTTTTGCAAATAAGTCATATGTTTCATTGTCTACAAGATCAGTTTCTAATTTGACCATATCCTCTAGGTACAATTGTGCACTTTTGGCATACGACAGGTGTCCAGCTGCATGAAAAACTGGTAACATTTTTTTAATACTTTGAAGATGCAGCCTCCAATCACCTAATCTTTCGGCCTCTATAAACTGTAATGCGATTACAATGAGTTCAAAATATTGTATCCATAACTGTGCCGTTGGTCCATTATTCTTTAACCTGTTTAACTCTGAAATCAAATCATCTGTCATCTCGGCCACAGTGGGATTCATTCGACAATGTTTAATTGTGGGTCGTTCCGGAGAGTCGGTATGCCAATTTTTCAGAAATGAATCCAGAAAAGTTTTATATTCATTAGATTTGTCACTTTCTACATTATTACAAATTTCAATTCCGAGAGCAGTTAAGGTTAAAATATGTGCTCGTATTGCCCTAGAGTATGCATGGCCACTAAGCATATGTTTAACAGATTGTGGTGCATATACTGTTGACCAAAGACTGTCGAGACCGCTTCCATTCATTATATATCCTATAGCGCCAAGATAAGACATCAAACAATGAAACCCACCAAGCCGCACTACTACATTATTTAATTTTCCATGCTCTTGAGACTCTGCGACAATGGTACGTGCTTTGTGGTACAATGGCTGATCAAATGTAACAAAACACACTTTTTGTTTGAGTTTCTTAGCCTCAGCTAGAGCGTAATGTAATGCTGTGTTAATTGTAGTCGGTTTTGACGGTGGCTCCCTAATAAATGGTAAACATATAACTCTTGATACCAAAGGCATTTCGTCTTCACATAAAACTTCCATGAAACCCGACCAACTGGGCAATTTTGAATTATTTAATGCCTTGGCCCATAAATGCAGAGCGTATGCTGACGGTAATGGTACTGAAGTTGACAGCGCTAGTTTTGTAGTGTCACTATACGTAACCATCTCCAATCCTTTTGCATTTAAATAGGAATAAGGTATCGCTTTAATACTGCTCTTTGATCCAACTGCTTCAGATGTAGCAGAATTATATTTCTTCACTCTCTCAATACGACCTTCATATGATACGTTATCGTCAGGCGTGTAAATTGCAATACCACCCAGACAATGGAACGTGTCGTGGCCATCCAGAGTATTAACATTATGGTCTGTATTGTCAAACACGTGTTGAACGTGCACTCCTTCTTCAATTTTAATTTTTGGTGGATTTAAGACAATGGACGTTTCAAATTGCACCAAATGATAGTATGAAACACAGATGCCCATCCTATTTAAAAGATCAATCACTTGTTTTGAGCCTGTCTTTCTGTAGATATAAGTACCAACAGCTAGCTGAAGCGTGGATATAAA
>CAJUYG010005265.1:0-14325 GCA_910591675.1 Galerucella calmariensis | reverse complement strand
AATCTTAAAATACTATTGAATTAAAGCTATGGGGTAATTGTTAGTTTAAATAATGAAATAATTGTCAGTTTTGACAGTACCTACCTAATTAATAAATTATTCTTTGAAACTTATGTAGTATCTCTATGTTGAAACTCAAACAGTTACGTAAAGTTTTTACATAACTACTTTTCATGACTGATATATGAAGGTGAAATGGCTATTTATTACTTTTTTGCGCGATTGATCTTTTTTGTTTATTTACAGCATCGGTTGTCAGGACGGTAGGTTGTGATTTACTTACCGACGTCTTAGCCCTGTATAGATTTAAGTGGTCCTAAATAATATATTACTTCATTCATTACACAAAAGGAACAACAAAAAATAAGAAGATTTATAATTTTTAATGAACAGAACCGAACAGAACAATATAAAAGTAATAAATAGCATGAAAACAATTTCATCAAAATGCAAATTATATTTCAAACTGATCGAGAAGTATAAATGTCACCAAATTTATAATCTGAAATCATCACCCTTTTGATCCAAATTTTAAAATTTTACATGTAGAACCTAAATCCATTAAATAGAATTTTCTAGAGGCCCTTTAGATAAATAAAAGCAGATATTCAAGTACTTTTCTTAACGACCAAATAGACATCAACCATTCTCCCTTATTAAACTTATATAAATATCTTGTTCAGGATAGTGCGGGATTGTTATGGTACCTAAGCCTTATCAAATTAAGAACGTTTTTTGCACTTAATTTCCAGTTAAACATTTTCTAATTATTTGGTCAATATCCTCAAAATTTCGGTATTAATGCACTGTATAAATAAAAAATTTGTTCATTATACCGTCACCCGTTAAATAAAGCTACTGTTTTAGCGAAACGCGTCACACGTAAAGTTGAACATAGGTTGAAATATAATGAGAAAATGAATATTTAAACGAATTAAATTGTAAAGTATGAAATCAAACAATTTTATTTTGTTAAATCTATACATTATATTTAAACTTAAAGTGACGCGTTTCGCTAACACAGTAGCTTTTTCAAACGAATTCGTTTTACTATGGATCTACATCAAGTAAAAGCCTCATCTATTCGAATTAAATTGTTTTATTTCATCGTGTCAATATTGTTTTTTAATTCCATTCCATTTTACCCTCAATTCCGTGTAAAAACAAAACATTCCACCTAGGTTTTATAGGAAATATTATTTAACTCTAAATTTAATCAGTACCTATAGACTTGGAAACCTTGAATATAAATCTTTCTCGAAACGACTGCAAGATAAAATGAGAAATTATAAAAAATTCACAAAGATGCGGGTACATATGCATGCAGGAATATACATTATACATTATACATAACTTGACAACATTTTATTTTCATGATAAGTACACAAAAAAGAAGGAAGATTACACCACAAGTAAATAACATTATAATGAAATACAGATACAATAATAGCTGTTTGTATAACAAGGGAGCAAAATGCTACTTTTCCTCATGAGGATGAAGTTTACGCTACGCGTCGGGCATTAATCATTCAAGGGAGGAAAAGGCATTTTACTCCCATGTTATACATATGATTTTTTCGCCTTTCTCAAATTCGCTTGAATCACTCATTTTTTAAATATTATTTATATTTTGTTGATATATTAGGTGTTTTCGATTATTCACTTTTAGCTGCTGGTAGCAGCTCGTAGTGACTGAATTTCGTTCGTTTATTACCGGGCGTGACGCCTAGTCTTACCTTCCCCTTGCGGGGGAAGCTGAGCCACGAAAATTAAATATTTGACGTTTGACCGGTTTGACGTTTATTTAAAGGTTGAGATTGTGCCGGTTGCGATTTAAACCCCACTAAAAATATCTAAATATGCAAAATTATATTATCAAAAACATTATAATTCAAAACTCATTGAAAATTCATTGGCATTGGCACATGACAAGCGGTTTTGAGGATCCTAAAAAATCGTGTTCGTTTTGCTTAAAAGTCGTGACGACTGAGGTGTCACGCACAAGTGCTTGAAGCCCAAATAAACGAAAGCAACAATTATAGAGTATAGTTTGTTCAACCATCCTTTGCCGTTATGTCATAATCGGTGACGTATTCTGCTGTTTTACGTATTTCTTATATTTGTTGAATGTTATTTTACACTTTACCTCAAAATTATAATCAATGGCATATGTTAAGAATTGTTTTCAAAATATGACAACTGAATTGTCAAAAGTAACAGATAAAATTTATGTCGACCTTAGATAAGAAATACGTTAATGACGTCATAATTCCGTCTCATCCATTTCATGAATGAGAGAGCAAGCTGAACAATGTATGACGTAACGGCAGAGGATGGCTGAACAAACTATACCTAACTCACTTTGAAACTGTTAATCTGTCAATGGACCATAGAATGCTATATAATATTTCTATCCTAAATTCGAAAACCGGAATTTAAGTCAAATTGGTAATGTAAAAATCGTTAAATTAAAATAATAATTCACTGATTCCTACCATTCTCAAAATACAGGGTGTTCTATAAATAAGCGGTTAAATTTATAATTATATAATATTATATAGTATAGGTCGTCAATGGTCACGTTCATCACAACGTAGCGCTACCGAAGCGTTCATCAATTTCCTGCTGAATGCGTGTTTTGTTAACTGATCAGATTGAGCGATGTGGTATCAGTCGCCATTTTTTCAATCAGAGTTAAAATACGCTACACGCTACCGATTGATGATGCATAAACTGTCATTTATGACATGTTGGAAACATATTATAAATATCTTTGTTTGGAGATATTTTAGTTTGTATTTCAGTGAAAATGAGTGAATAGCTGGAGGTAACTTATGATTTTAATAATAAATTGTATAGTGTGTCAGGAAATTCAACTCTTCATAATATGCTCCAAAGTGGGAGTTCAATTTATTGTACTTAAATCCCATTTTTGAATGGTTAGAAGTAATACCTATTTCATAATTGTCGTATATATCTATGGTATATATCAAATAAAATTAAGTTGTTGTTGTATTCATAGAAATTTGACATATTATGTCGATGATTTTATTGGCACGTTCAGCAGAATTACGAACTGATGCATCACTCTAAAAATCGCTACCTGGTAAACTTTGTTGTGATGAACGCGACCAATGCCGTATAAGTTATTTCATTGATGATGTACCATCATGTACGTCACTTTTACTTTTCCTCCCTAGGGTACGACAAAGTACGACTTTGCTCCCTACAATGAGGCCAGGACATGTATACTTTGGATAGAAGTAGGCGGAAATTTTTTTTTATATTTGTTAAATAAGTAAAATAAAAAATAGACCGCTTAAGAATAAATTCGTCTTATAATATTCCATTTTGAATAAAAAAATTTCTGTATCTATTTGATCTATTGTATTTTCTGGATGTGTGCGTGGCAACACCGACAAATACCAGAGAAATTCAAGTTGCATAATGTAAATAAAGCAAAGCAAGCCACTCGATGCAAATTTTATCTGTGATCTACAGGTTAAACTCTTCTCGGATCCCAGATGTGGTGGATGAACTGATTTTATTTATAAATAGATAGTACAAAGTTGCGACTAAACATTCTTAGAACAAAAGGAAACTATCAAAATGTTTATAGAGTACCAAAAATAGATGACGGTAAAATTTTAATTGTCAATCTTTTTGTTTCAATTCAATCGAAGTGATCATCTCCGATATTTAAAATGCTATTACAGAGACATCGTTTTTGTAGTAAAATATTTATATCGAACTACGTGGGGTATTCTATAGTTTGGAAAAGTGTTCATCTTTTAATATTCATATATTGAAAAAATAATGTTAATAGAAAAAATCCAAGGAAACAAGCACATTAAAGAAATAACGTTTAATCATATTGTTAATATTGATAATAATAAAAAGTCCCTTTTCTAATTATTATCACTACATACTTAGCACTTTAGCTTTTCCACAGTTAAACGTGGCAATATCGAATGTTTTCGACTGCATTCCTTTCACGGCTTCAGATAAACTTGCCAAAATTTAAATATTCTTACGAATTATAAGTGGGTTTTGTCTATTTTAAAAATGATTTTAAACACAATTAAGCAAGAGTAACTTGGAAAAAGTTGACAAAAATATAGAACGCTGTAATCCGACAGCGATATATGAAATTGTAATCACATTATTTTCAAAAGGTAGCCTTTATCAATATCAATAATCAATATCAATATCAATAATTATACAAACTATTAAAGTAACAAAAATTTTCAAACCTCCTCTGTTTGGCAATAAACCTCCGTCCCATTGATCGTGATTCATTATGAAATTGAAAAAATCAAGCGGAACGTTTTTGTTACAAATCCTCTTACGCATTTGTAATAACAAATGGTATCGCATGAAATGATGTTTACAGAATGGTACCACCATTACTATGCCTGATAAACATTTTATCGCAGTAACTGACCTCGGTAATGAAGAATTGGAGGTCCCATTAGCTAATAAAAAAAAACAAGAAAAAAGAAAAATCGTCGAGGTCGTTTCGCTACTATTCTAAGGACACTTCCTACGCGTATTTCATCGTTGTTGACGTTTTTATTCATTAGCGTACATCAACAAATACAATACAGGAAGAATTAACTAAAATGTATATAATATTGTCTCGACGATATTTATTGAAGCTTGTAGATATTTTTTTTGTAAGTTATTTTCTTCGCACTGACAGAGCCAACAGACCAACTATTTTCGTTAGTTTTGTCAATTATTGTCCATTTATTAATTTTTCAATTGCACTATTAGTATAGTAATTTTTTATACCTACAGCGTGAAGAAGGATGGGGTGCTGAAGAGAAGAATAGTATATTATACAGCCAAAAATACAAAATAATTCACAAACGCACCACGAGAAGCTTCGCCCCGTCGTCTGACTGACAAGTACACTGTCAGTTTTCGATATATTATGAACGTACTCGTTATGTCATCAGTCATTTTTGATTGAGCGCGAATTTTAAACTAATGGCATTTTTATTCGAATAATTTTATCTAGATAGGTAATTTCAAGCAGCAAATATGTTAAAGACAATCTCCTGGGTATACAAAATTATGTTGCACAAGTTTTTGTTGAACCACTATCCCTGAATTCTCAAAATATTTGAATTTGTCCATTATTGACCTAGGTTAATTATATAACAGTATATTATGCAACGATCATGTAATGATGGTTATTAATACACAAGCATTAACCGGGATACTAAACGAGTCAAAGGCGAGTTTCGTATGGTTAATGTTTTTTAATAACCATTACATGGGAGTTGCATACACTATTTTTTCTACGAAGAAATTTGATTTAAAAAAAAATATATAAAAAGAATGTACTACCCGGTTACTCGAACCCGGATTTTATGGATCGAAAAAAACTTTTTGCGATGCCTTTACCCACTCCGCCACGGGACCACATGGTTGATGTATAGCATAAAGCGTATGAGTATGTTACTATTATAAAATATTAATAGTAAATTATTGTAAACAGAAAATAATAAGTTTAAAGATGTATTTGCCTTGGTCATTAAGTATTTTCGTCTGGTGCTCGACATTTCTTTTAAAAACTAACGCAAAAGATTTAAACTGTCATAAAACACACAAATCTCTTAGAAACTGTCAAACATTCTACAGAAAATATTGGGTCTGCCTACTTGGGTATTTGAATATCTAGATTTCTATTGGTCAATTTTTCAGTTTCATAATGAAAACCAGTGCTATAATGAGTATCATTATGAAACTGAAAATTGGCATTTAATTAACAACTTATAGTATAGGAGTAGAAAAAAAAAGTATTAACCACTAATAGAGAAATTCAACTTCTCAGTTGGTAGAAGAAGAAATAATAATAACTTCACAGGTAGTAGTGGAAAAACATTTTTATTTGCAGTGAAAAATATCAGTCCAATGTCACATGGTATGTCCTTACCGCACTACGGAATATGTTCAGTATTTACTGCTGAAGCATTTGCAATAGAAAAAGCACTTACATGGTGTTTAAAGCAAACAATAACAGGAGTCATTTTCATATCCGATTCATACATCAGTTTTGGAAGCCTTACAGACGATTTAAAAATAAAACAATTTTTATCACAAGAAGAGACCAAATTCGAAATAATTAAGTAAATAAGAGAACAGCTAGAAGTAGAACCCCTAGGAAGAAGCATAGAAAGGAATCAGTTAAGGTGGTATGGCCACTTAGTACGCATGAAAAAATGATCAACATGCAAAAGTGATATGGCAAAGAAAAACATGTGGAAAGTGACCAAGGGGAGGCCACGAAAACCTAGGATGATGCAGTAGCGATAATCCTTAAAGAACATGGAATAAATTAGCAGGAGGCGAAGTTAAAGGCTGGAAATAAACGAGAATAGGCTACAATTTGTACATAATTAAAAATAATATTCTGATTATATATAAATTATTAGTAATAATATAACAAGAGAGTGAGAATAAATTGAAAATAATTTGACAAATTTTTTGAAAACTTGTTGCCAGGCAGGCTATTTTCAAATAGCAACAAGTTTGAACAAAATTTATCAAATTATTTTCTAATTTATGGAACTCACGAGGTATATTTGACTAGATTATTTTTTGATTCACAAATTTTTACAATAAAAAAGATCAATATAATTTCTTTCTTTGGTGAAGGTCTTAAATTGTCTCCATATAGACTGATTACTTATTAGAGTATTTTTCGAAGTAGTTTCTAAAATCTTTTTTGTTATTTCTGCATCAGAAAAGATACTAAACCGATAATTTTCCCTCATTTTATATATCGCGTTGACACCATTAGGTAATTATTTTGACAACTATCTGACACTTGCTAGGCAAATAAAAGCCACAGTGATTATTCCCGAGAATAATCACAAGAGATTTATTCCCACTATAATAATGACATAATTGGTTGAAACTTACCCTTGTGACAAATAAAGAAGCATTTCATTGGTTTTAAGAAACGTAAAAAAATAATCATTTAAAAGCTAGCATCTTATCTTAATTTATTAAATGGGCAAAGGGACATGTAGGGATTAGAGGCAATTAAAATACAGACTCTGCACCCCCTTCACCAATTTAAGAATATCTAGCGTTGGTAATTAATTAGAAAGTCGGAAGTTACTGTTATTAATTGATAATATGTTAAAAGGTGTTGAACGATAAAAAGCATACAAAGTTGTATCTATTGTTTTATATAATATATGCATCATCCCTGGTAAATAAATAATACTTTGCGTAATCCCACTGTTTGTCTCCACCACTGATCAATGACTTGTCACTAATTGAAAAAATACAAAGGTATCTTTGATAAATTGATATTTTGTTTATCTATCGATTAAACGAGTTAGCTATGAAGTTGAGAATGTACATTTTATTAAGAATTACATTTTATGAAATTCTTCCGGGTTTGTTAATTATGAATTTTAATTAATTTTCGACCACCTTGAGGTAAAGTATAAATAAGGTACATTTCACAATATTTCGTTGATTCGGTATCTGGTCTTAAGGATTTAATAATAAATCCATCATTGTACAGTAAGACAATTTAAATATTAATAATAAATATCATTTTATCGGCCAAACGTTTCGTTTATGATTTTGTTGCCCCGAAACTCTATAATGTTATACTCAAAGAACTGAAGGAGATTTTCAACATTCATGTTTTAAAAAAAAAATTGAAAGGTTACGTCATCTCCAATCCACGTAACTTTTTCAATAACCTTCTTGAAAATGAATAAATTCCCTTTCCCCCCTCCCTTCCATAAATACTTATATACTCAGCTTTAAGATAATCCTACATGTTCATTGTCCTGTACATTCTTTTATCACAATTGTGTTACATTATTATTGTTATTATTATTATTGTATTGTATTGTATTATTATTGTTATTATTGTATCTATTTTACTTTAAATGTCTTCTTTGTACTTGAAACAAGTGTTCAATCACTTATCAAGATGTCTTTATTCACATGGTATTCTTAGATAAAAAACCTGGGAAGTTCTCAAAGAATTATAGGTCCATCTCTAGGAAGTCCTTTTTAACTCCCAATTTAACAATGTATTACGCCTACAAATACAGGTCTGTATTTAAAAAGAAAATGAAGTTGATGGTGTTTTATATAAACAGAAATAAATAAAAGATACAGGGTGTTTCACTGGGAAATGGCATAACTTTAACTGTAGATGGGGATCACTTTGGTGCTTCCAAAAACGTATATTTAATGTTTCTTCTGCACTTTATAACCGAGATACAAGGTATTTTATAAATGTATCCTATTTATTTCGAACCTCATAACTTCCGAGTTACCCTGTATATTATTATGAAATTTGGTACACGTAATATCCATTACCTAGAAACTCCATCAAAAGCATCTGCAAAAATATAATGCAGGTCCGGCTTAACAAAAAATTTCAAAACTCCTCTTTCCTAAAAACAGCACCCTGTATATAGATTTTTTTTAAATTGCTCTTTATAATTGGAAAAAGTATAAAAAATCGAATCTACATACTTCCTTTTTATTTTTCCGCAGACAATTTTACTACCAAAAATTTACCGTCAAAGTAATAATTTATGCACGTTTTGGGGGTTAACAATGGTATCGGAGATTTTTTTATTTTTTAGCTTGAAATGAAATCTATTTAATGCATCTAGAGAAGCAACCTAGAAATTCAATTGAGTTTGTATGTTTACGAGTACAGACCACTAAGAAATGTGATTACAGGGACATACTCATTCAATATGTTTCGAATATTTAGAACACCCTGTATAAGGATATGTATCTGGAACCTATGCACTTCTACATTTAGAATAACAAGAGTAAAAAACGGGAAATTAATTTATACTTCAAAAAACGGAGAGATTTTTATTAATTTTATTAATTGACCTGAAAAGAAAACAAGAAATTCTAACAGCATTGTCCAAACAAAGCAAGTTGATCCTACAAAAATTGCAGTATAAATTTATTCCTCGTATTTTACTCTTGTTATTCTCAATGTTGAAGTGCATAGTTTCCAGATACATATTCTTATACAGGGTGTTCGAAATATTCGAAACTTATTGAACGAGTATTTCTAAGTACGGCCCTGTAATCAATTTTTTTAGTGGTCTGTACTCGTAAACATACAAACTCAATTAAATTTCTAGGATGCTTCTCTAGATGCATTAAATAGATTTAATTTCAAGCTAAAAAATAAAAAAAACCTCTCCGATACCATTGTTAACCCCCAAAACGTGCATAATATTACTTTGACTGTAAATTTTTGGTAGTAAAATTGTCTGCCGAAAAATAAAAAGGAAATAGTAGATTCGATTTTTTATACTCTTTCCAATTATAAAGAGCAATTTTAAAAAAATTCATAAACAGGGTGTTCTTTTTAGGAAAGACGAGTTTTGAAATTTTTTGTTAAGCCGGACCTGCATTATCTTTTTGGAGATGCTTTTGATGGAGTTTCTAGTCTAGGTAATGGTTATTACGTGTACCAAATTTCAAAATAATATACAGGGTAACTCGGAAGTTATGAGGTTCGAAAGAAATAAGATAAATTTATAAAACACCCTGTATCTCGGTTATGAAGTGCAGAAGTCACATTAAATATAGGTTTTTGGAAGCACCAAAGTAATCCCCATCTACAGTTAAAGTTAGACCCTTTTCCAATGAAACACCCACGTAGGATTTTCGATATATTATTGTAAATATGTTCTACTCTTTTAAAATTCAACTGAAACATTTTTCGAACAGTAATATTCAATATTCAACTTAACTATGATCAAATATTTTAATCGGTAATAACTTACTTCATAACCTAATCTTACAAATATTCTACATCACATAAGCGAACATATCTCAGTTCCACAGATTTTAAACCGACTTTCCCGACACTCCAAGTTCAATCACATTTCACCCGGCATGGATTTTTGCCAAATAGAACTTTCCCCAAATTCACGGCCATCTTCGTAACATTCAGAAAACATACTCGTACAATATGATATCAAGTCGTGGAGCAATCGAACGCGCTAGAAAAGAGCACTGAACTTTTTTACGCAAAACGTGAATGGAAAAGGGAACAGGACAAGAGGAAGGAAGGAATTGTCGGAAAATCGGATTTTCATCTTCGCGCGCCCGAGGCAACCTTTAGTTATAAGTATATATTGTATGAATAAAGATCAATGAAATTTGATTTGTAAAAAATAATACGTCATTTTTAATTATGATTATTGTCAGTTTGAGAAATGATTTAGAAAGGAATTTTAAATAGCTATCAGGAGTAAAGAAAAAAATTGAATAGAAATTTTGTAATATTGCCTTGGATATCCAAACTGGATTCAAAATAAGGAATATTTAATATAATTACAAATTATGGATTTAATATGGAATATGGAAAAAAGTATCGAAGGATTGGTTTTATCCCTAACTTCAGACAGGGAAGTAATATTTCAAATATTAATTTTGTCGGAAATTCCTGAGCAAAATAGATAAATCCAACCGTACCGTATGCCACGTTGTGCTGGAGTAAATGCAGCGAACTATCCTGTTAAAATCACGGCTTAGTTTACTTACGCTTTAAGTTGTGGTTTCGCTCGCAGTTTTTTTTATCATTATGACAATGCGAGTGCCAAAATATAATAAAAATTTTTATATTTGTTAAAAGAAAATATATTATTTGATTAGGAAAATTTTTGCAGCTCTTATGTACCTACTAGCCGCCACTGAGGCTATGTACTTTACAAAAACAAGAATAGTATAAGTGTCTATTTTGGCAAACATCATTCATGAACACAACTTTATAATATCTAGGAATATTTTGAGACGCACAGTTTATACATAAAAAATTTTACATCTCAATATCTCTAGGCTCACTTCTTGTTAAATAGTTCCTTCATCCACTTAGCCCTTCAACTATTATAACCACCATTACCAAAGTACTAATAAAATGTGATTAAGTAACGTTTTTGAGCTCCAATTTTCTTGTGACAGTAATTACATTAGTGACAAATCTTCTTAAATGTTTAAAAGTTGTTATAGTAAAATATTTTTTCTACGACCACTATCGAAAGTTGTCTTTTGTGCCTTGAAAAGCAACTGCAAAGTTGATGTTTTCCGCGAGCTGTCATAATTTGACATTATTGGCGCTCAGAAAGTAACTTTGGCGCACGCCTAATTTTATTCATAGATAAAAGAGAGCTTGTAGTTATTTTAATATAAACTGTAGAATGAAATATTTTAGTTGATTTTCTAATATGTTAAAGCATCCAACAGTATTTTCCGTAATAATTTATTGAGAAATAGGGAAATCTATAAAATATCTGACATTAATGTGATAAGTGTTGCCTACGTACATAGGTACACGAAACTGCAATCTGGAAACTGCTAAGTACATTTTGATGTGATCGTAGAAAAAAATCTTGTGTGTATTTCGAGCAGAAAGTCTTTTGGTAGTATGGACAGATATGGCACTACTTTCTGCTCTTGATACACAAATAGCTATTATTTTATTCTGTTCAGTCATTATATTATTATCATTCATCCTCTTAATCTCAAGCATTCTGTATAACGTCCAGTCATTCTGAAACGTTCGATACATAGATTAAGATAATAATCATTTTGGAGAACTTGAAACAATTTTAAATCACAATACATTCCTACATACTATCAAAAATGCGTTATTTGCCAGGTTTTTAACGTAATTTATATCAAAGGATCGATGTAGTGGTTATCGGCCTGGTAGTTATGTGCGTGGGAAAATTAGAAAGTTTTTACTTGTGAGAAAATTTCCCGGCATGGCAAAGCCCACGTAAGATCGCAAGTGCTATCGTCATCGTGGAAACGTGGAAAACAGCTGAGTGGCTGCTGTTGCGGACTTCAACCTCGCGGGGTGAATGACTGAACTCAACGAGAGATGAGCTAGAGAATCCGACGTTGACAGCTCTCTATAATTATAGCAGCTTTCGGGATTTTATTATTTCAGATATATTCTCGCAATATTATCAGATAAAATATATCAAAATATTTAATAGTAGACGTGTATGATATTTAAGTTTACACTGGTGTCAATAGTTATGATCTCGGACACAATATTGGTATTTTTGCTCGTGTTTTTTTTAAAGCACATACTTGGTACACGTTTTCAGAAATCAAAGAAATGAATTTTGTAAATTGAAAACATGAAATAAGAAGCAGAGAATACCGCAGAATGACGTTAATTTTCTTGTAACCAGAGGAAGTACCACTTTTATTATTAAAAACTGTATGATGTATTGATATCCAGTTAGCCTAGACCAGTTCCATGCATAAACAAAATATTGCGTTACCATGGCAACGAACAATAACTCATTAGAAGTGTCAGTGTGAAGTCGGACGTCAAAAAAGTAAACCAGAGCTACGCAATAAATTAAAAGAAAAAAAATATCCACCAAAATTGTGAAAATCGAAAAATTGGAGTATCGAGCCATCATCAAGTACCTTTATTTAAAAGGGTTAAGAGGTAATAGCAGAATAACTAAGATATGCTTAATACCCTTGGTGATCAATGTCCGTCGTCCTCTCCAAGACCTAAGATGTTTCGTGTCCAAAAATCTGCTGGAAAAGTTCTTGCTTCAGTTTTTTGGGATTGCCATGGAGTAATCATGATTGATTTTTTGGGTAAGGGTAGAACAATAACCGGAGATTACTATTCGACATTACTGACCACTCTACGAAAAAAAATTAAACAGAAAAGACGCGGAAAGCTATCCAAAGGTATTTTGTTTATGCAGGACAACGCCCCTGCACATAAATCTCATGTTGCAAAAAATTCGTGGTTTAGGATTTGAATTACTAGAACACCCCCCTTATTCACCAGATTTGGCTCCGTCCGACTATCATCTCTTTCCTCAACTGAAAAAAGTTCACAAGGTCGTAAATTTTCTTCCAACGAAGAACGCTTTGGAAGTGTGTGTTTGATGAAGTTTGTGGGATATCATGTGAAGAGGGATGTGAGATTACGGTGTATGCGGACGATGTAAGTTTGGTAAGTACGGCAAAGGGAGAGGTGGAGATAGAAAGAAAGGCGGAGAGGATGTGTAGTAGATTGTGGAAAAGATAGAGCGGTGTGGACTGGAAGTGGCTGAGGATAAGACGGTGGGGCTACTGGTGAAGGGGCGGAGCAAGGCAAGGGAGGTGAGGGTGATGGTGAAGGGAAAGAAAATTCGGATGGAGGAAGCCGTGAAGTACCTATCTGGGGGTGTGGTTGGATAGTCAATTATCCTTCAAAACCCATGTTTTGAAGGCTGCACAGAAAGCAAAAGTAAGGGCAGCGTGGCTGGGAAGATTGATGGGTAATGTGAAAGAATCGGGAGAATGGAAGAGGAGGATAATTGGTAGGACGGTAGAGCAGAGTATGCTGTATGGCGCGGAAGTGTGGGGTGAGAAAGCGGGGGTGAAGGCGAGGGTTAGACCACTTCTGCGGGTGCAGAAAGGAATACTTCTGAGGATGGTGCAGGCGTACAGGACAGTGGGTGGACTGGCAGCAGCAGTGCTGTCACGGTCCTATCCATTGGACTTGATGGCTAGAGCCAGACAGAAACGCTGGAGGGGTGCGAGCAGAGAGGAAGTGGGATGAGTATGAGGGAGCGCTAAAAGGAGCGATTGAGAGCAGGAGAAATTGGGTGGACCGGAAATTTGGAGAGGTGTACTACTTCTTGACGCAGGTGCTCACAGGTGCTCACAGTGAGTTACCTCCACAAGATTGGGAAAAGAGAAACTGGAGTGTGCGAGAGATGTGAAGTGGAGGATGATGTGGGACATATGTTTAGATGTTGGAAGAATGAGGAAGTTTTGAAGCAGTTAGAAAATAAACTAGGAGAGGCGGTGTATTGGGAAAATATGGTGGAGATTATGTTGAGGGGCGAGGAGGAATGGATGGAGATAAGTGGAGTAGTAGAGAGCATGATTAGGGTAAGAGAAGGACTCACTATGGCATGAAAGAGGTAGGAGTGATAGAAGGAAGAAGATGATGGAGAGTGTGTGAGGGACCGCCGCCCGTCTTGACGTATGCTAAGGTAGTGATTCCAAGGCGGGAGTAACGGCGAGTTTGAGGTGGGTTTGGTTGGTAGGCATCTCCGTGGGGATGAGTCCAACACTGTCTGGGTACTGGTTGAGGACCCAGTCGAACATAAGTTTCCCATCTCGGCCCGAAAAAAAAAACGAAGAGGTAATAAAAGCTGTGGTGGTCTGGATTGCAGAGCAAGAAGAAACCCTTTTTTTAAAGGTCTAGAGACGTTGCAGGTTCACTGTAATAAATGTATCCAATTAAGAGGAGAATATGTTGAGTAA
>CAJUYG010005264.1:0-14325 GCA_910591675.1 Galerucella calmariensis | reverse complement strand
TGCTTAGTTGTGGTGTCCAGTTTGTTATTCTTCTTATTATTGTTGATGTCTTCCTTATAGTTACATGTCCATACCATTTTAACCTTTGAGCTTTTATGAACCTCACGATATCTTCTCCTTTCATCTTCTCTTTAATTTCATGATTCATCATTTTTCTGAATTCCCCCTCTTCTGTTTTCACTGGGCCAAAAATTTTCCTTAATATTTTTCTCTCAGCTATCCTTAAGTTTTCTTCGTTTTTACTTGTCAAACACATAGTCTCTGCGGCATATGTCATTGTTGGTCTTATAGCAGCTTTGTACAATTTCAATTTGGTGTTTTTACTTAAATGTCTGTCATTCATCAATTTATTGTACTTCCAGTAAGCCTTATTTCCCGCTTTTATTCTTTCTGCTATCTCTACTTTTCTATCATTTTTCTCGTTTATCATCACACCTAAATATTTAAAATTTTCTACTTTTCTAAATTTGTAATTCTGTATTCTTATTTCGTTTATATTTTCCGTTGTTTCCCTGCTGACTATCATGTATTTAGTTTTTTCTTCATTTATTTCTAAGTCTCTACTTTTCGCTTCTCCAGCCAAATCGCATAGCATCTTAACCAGGCTGTTTCTATTTCTTGCAATTAAAGCGAGGTCGTCTGCATATCCTATTATTTGTGTCAGCGTGGTTGATAGTGCATCACCCTGTCTTACACCTTTTTCAATAGCAATTTCTTCTGTGTATCCCTCATCTGTTATTACTCTGGTTTTCGAATTGTTAAATGACATTTTTGTTAGCCTGATGAGTTTTTTCGGTATTCCCATTTTATGCATTTCCTCTAATAGTTTATATCTCTTAACACTATCGAATGCTTGCTTAAAATCCACAAACAATATATGCAAATTTATTCCATACTCGTAACATTTTTCTATCGTTTGTGTCATTACATGAACGGCATCTATTGTCGATTTCCCACCTCGGAACCCATATTGGTAATCTCCTAGTTTCTTTTCCGAGTATTTAGTTATTTTCTGTCTTATTAGCGACGTTAGTATCTTATATGCCGTATTAAGTAGGGTTATTCCTCGGTAGTTTTGGCACTTTGTTTGGTCTCCCTTTTTAAAGATAGGTTTTGTCAATCCTAGATTCCATTCTATTGGCATTTGTTCTTCATTCCATATTTTGGTTATTAGTTCAAATATTTGTTTGTTTAGTTCTTTTCCTCCTTTCTTCACTAACTCGTTAACTATTCCATCTGATCCTGGTGTCTTCTTCTGTTTGAGATTCAATATTATTTCTTCATATTCTGCGTATGTTGGTGGGGTTTCTTCTTCTTCTTCCTCCTCTAATGCCTCATAGTTTGCTTCTGTAACCCTATCCTCCTTAAACTGTCTTTTATGGTACGTTTCCCATTCCGTTTTATTTATCCTAGCCGTTTTTGTCTTCTTTTGTTTTTTTGTAAGGTTAAATAATCTTTTGTTATCTTTGCTGTCCTGCTCTATATCCAACATCCTTTTCTTTACCCACTCTGATTTTTTTGTCTTGCAACATTTGTCAGACTCTTTCTTTTTTTCCTTGTATTCTGCCAATTCTACCTCTCTTCCCGTAATAAGCCATTTCGCCCGTGCTTGATCTTTTTTCTCTTTTTTCTTGTCACATTCTTCATCGCACCAATCTTTACTTTGTTTTTTCTCTTTTGTTCCTAATATTTCATCTGCTGTTCTTGCCATACTATTTTTTATGCATTCCCATTTTTGCTCTATGTTTTGGTCTGCTCCTTCCACTAGGTTTTCTCTTAATCCTTGTATGTATTTTTGTTTCGTGGTCTCTTCCTCTAGCTTTTCAATGTTCCATTGTTTTAATTCCTCCTCCCTTGCAAAGTTCCGTAATATCTTCATTTTCATTTTTACCACTACTAGAAAATGGTCAGTGTCTGTATTTGCCCCTCTAAATGAGCGAGTATCTTCTATTATTTTCAGCCATTTTCTCGATATAAGTGCATGATCTATTTGATTGCCTTCATTTGTTCCTGGTTTCATCCATGTTACTTTGTGTTGTTTTTTATGTCGAAATTTTGTACTGACTATATATGTGTCTGTGCTTGTTCCAAAGTTACAGAGCCTTGCACCATTATCGTTAGTCTTGCAGTGTATTGTTTCTTTCCCTGCTACATTTTCATTGTATTCCTCTTTTCCAATTTGTGCATTAAAATCTCCTATCACTAGCTTTATATCATTTCTGTGTGTTTTTTCCCATACCTCCTGTAGTTTGTCATAGAATTCCTCTTTCTGATCATCATTTGCTTCCTGAGTTGGTGCATAGACATTTATTATGGTTAAATTTGCTTGTTTATTCTCGATTCTTATGCTTGAAATTCTGCCATTTACTGCTTGAAATTGTAGTACTTTATTTCTTAATTTTTTATTCACCATAAATGCTGTACCATTTCTTCCTTGCTTTTTGTCTCCCGAGTAGTAAAGGGTATATCCTTCTTTATCTATTCTTCCTTCGTCTTTCCATCTAATCTCTTGCAGTGCCAGAACTTCTAAATTATACTTATCCATTTCTTTAGCTATTTCTGCCATTTTACCGGTTTTCAGCATTGTTCTAACATTCCATGTGCCTACTTTTATTTTTTCCTTGTTTTTCTTCTGTTTGTTTGTTTTTATTTTTCCTTTCTTATTTGACTGTTGTCTTTGTTCCGTTATCGTTTCCTTGTTCCTTGCCTGGTCATCACCTATATTCTTTGTCCCTTTGTTTTGTGCTAGTTTTTTGTCCTTACCAGTTTTTCAGATAACTTATCCCATATCCATTCTTCCCCATCAATGGTTATTTTATTAAATCCAATCTTAACCGTCCTCCCATTACTTATTTCCTTATGTGCCCTGTCTCTTATTGTCTTTTGTCTTTCCCTCTCTTTCTTTGTTAGATCATGATTTATGTATATTCTGTCGCTTTTTATATTCCTTAATTTTTGTTTATTTTTCATTATTTTCTCCTTCTCTTGACCATTATCTAGTTCTATCAGCACAGTCTTCTCTCCTAACTTGTGAGCTGCTTTAACTTGTACCTGTATTTCCATTTGGCTTTCCATGAAAGTGGTGACTGCTTTGCTTTACTCAATGTTATCCGTTATATTCATTTTAAGACCAGTTATTACTACGTTATGCTTTCTTTTCTCCTTTTCTGTCCATTCTTGATTTGTTTTAATAGTTCTCAGTTCTTTCTTAATATCTTCATTCTCCTTTTCTATTTTTTCATACATTTTTCTTATTTCCTCATTTTCTTGTTTTAGTGATTGAATCTCCTTCCTTAATTCTTTTTGCTCCTTCCGCATTTCTCTGGTTTCGTTTTTCATATCTACCATTTCTGTTTCCATATCCTGCATTAATTCCAGAATTTTATCTAGCTTCTCCTCTTTTTTGGTTTTGTTGGCGTTCTCCCTGTCTTTCTGTTTTTCCCAAACGGTTCGAGATTTTCTTCGTCTTCTGTATCTCTTCTTCTTTTGTGTCCCTCGTCTGTAGAATCACTCTCCATTATTGGCCGTCAAGAGTGCAACAGAATCAGTGTCCCCCGCACGCTTATATCAGCGTCCTACTACAGTTCAGCAACCGATACGTACGCGGGCTGACCTTTCCTATCACCTCACCTGCCAACCGGCTACTAAATTATCCTCGCTCCGGTCCTGCTTATTCGGAATCTCTGTTCATTAATCGACCCGATAATAGACTAATATAAATCGTTTGACCTTTGTTTTTTAATATCGCCTCGTTGAGGTTTTACTGTTTGTCTGACGTTTTTAATTAAATAATATTTATAAATCTAATTGGATTGCCGTTGTACTTACAGATTTTTTACCTGCTTAAACACTTCTACTAGATTCACTCAACTTTAGAATTTGTTCATTAGTTTTTACCATCAAATTTTCAATTTAATCGCCACTGCATTAACACACACCTTTCCACGCTTATTGCCAGGACAGGACTCCTTTATGAACATTATGATTTGATTTTGGGTAGCAACTATAAGTAACTACACAAGTGCGAACGGCAGCTGTTCATCGGTGAGCATAGGTCGTAGGAACCGTTGCTAATTTGTAGATTGTATTGAATGAAAAGTAGTCTTCCCGTGAGTGCCACTTTATTTTAGACAGTAATTATTAACTTCATAAACAAAAGAAAAAATGGAGTGAGTAAAATCACTAATGAAATTTATCTGTAAAAATTAAGAATGTTAAAAGTGTAGACCAAAAATAAATAACTCAATTTAGTTGCAACGTTTTTTATTTAATAAAATGAAAAAAAATGTGATAGTTGAATACTCGTTCAACATAATAATATGTACAGATTTATCGATTTAACAAAAATAGGATACTTATCCAAAACTCTTTGACATCCCCAAACTCTTGGAGTCATATATAAATTATTAAGACCATATTAAAATTGATTTCTCCCCCAAAACATAATGTAGGAGTAAATACAGATTATAGCTATAATGTGTTCACAGTTTTGTATACGATTAGACCTTAATTATGAAACAAATTAAGTTTAATTGATGGATATGTTGAAAACAAATGAAAGGTTTTCGGTATACACATAGAACCAGGTTATCAGAAGTAAAGCTTGAATTGTATTACAAAAAAATTGATAAAAAAATATCTATGCATATGAGTTAGATAATATACAACTTAGCATACAAATCTGTATGGAAAACGCATAACTTAAACCAAAACGCAGATATAACTCATACCAAAGACGCAGATATGTCATTAATGGAAAATTTTTAATACCACTAAGAATAAAAAAATTTAGGAATATATAAAAAACGGAACCTGAATTCCAGGATTGCAGAGACTGAAATTACTTAATATCGTCCCACTCTCGTTTTGACTAGTAGCTGTATCGGCCACATGGTCCTCATGCGGGAAGATGAATCTGCTTCTTTGAAAAACGGCTTCTGGATAGGATGAGCATCAAGTCTAGTCTGGAATACCCTTTAGGTTGAATCCCGCCTGTCTCACGTCCAGGGCCTGAGTCAGGATCCACAACAGAAAATGTGTTGAAAATCGAAATTGCCCAAGTGGAAATGGCGACCAGCCAAAATGGTCGTTTCAAACCAAAAGTACGCCACGTGGGTGGCTTAATACTTGATATGACGGTGGTCCCTATTAGAAATAGATTTAGTAACTAAAATCTTTTTTATCCCTAAACAAAACTTACCCTTTCGACAGCGAGGGGACACCAAAAACTGATAGGTAACTAAGCCCAACAACAGAACTATATTCATCTTGGTTTCTACCTCATCCTCTATAAAGATGTCTTGTCTGACAAAAAAACTTTACCCACTGGGTGTCTGTCATTGCTGTCAACTCAAGAGAATCGACAATGATTTCTACCAACTTATAGGATTTGGCCTGTGACTGCTTTACATTTCAGCTACTGCATCATAGAACTAGCTCAAATAAATGACAGAACTCTATCGACTACTAATCTAACAATCATCAACACTAACCTACAAATACCATGGAAATATTCGCATGCTCTTTCCTATTATTGACGTTTGTCAATATAATTAACAAACAAGTTAGCTATAGTAACTATGATTATTAATTTATTACAAATGAAAACTGAAAAGAGGTAAGCATATATTTCATAAACATTTTTGATGATTAATTATTGGATATTGATTTCAGGTTCTTGATATTTGAAATAACTTATAAGAAAACTAGACGTAATAATGAACCCTGAATCCTGAAGTGTATGAAGGTTTAGATGACATAAGTTTTGGATAACATTATGTTATATATTGTTGAAAATATATCAAGGTTAACCAAATAAAGTATGGAAATGAACCTTCCTTTAAATTGTTTATAATTTGAGTATCATAAATTAGTAATTGAATTTTTTAATGCTATACTAGTTCTGCATTATATGCTTACCAGTTCACCAATTCGTTTTTCGCGGGTTACGGTAGTATTCTATCTTCGGTTCGGTTCCGAAATATGAAAATATATGTGTCTGTGGTCAGAAAAACTTTTTTCCTCGGACACATGCCAATCACTCACGAAGTTACTTATGTAATGAGTGCCAATCGTGATATCAATAACCTCCTTTCTGTTTGAGTTAGCGAAAGTTGGTTTATTTTCTTCATTTGATAGGTTCAGATTGTTAGCCGTAATAAATTCTAGTAATGACTCACCTCTTTCGTTGGTGTTGGTGCTTCCCCAGTTAAGATTGTGTGAGTTGCATCGCAAGCAATGATCAGCTGCACACCTTTCTTCCTGGAGTACTTGACCAGTTCTTCGACTTCCCTGGTTGATGGTTGTCTGGGGTCATCGTAAGGAAGATAGGCCGATGCGAGAATTGCTTCTCCAGTCCCATTTCCTTGCCCAAGTGTGATTAGGACCGCCGCTAAGTCCCTACAACAAAAATTATTAAGCGAAAGGGCTTTCATAACTTTCCTAACAATAATGCATGTTCTTGGGTGGTCAGAGTTTCTGTCATAAATCAACTCACCAATGGAATCCAGTCCCATAACCTTACCTCTGTTAATCCAGGGTTCTTGAAGAAGGGCCACTTCATACTTCCCTCTTATCACAGTAAGTTCCGCCGAAGCCCCTTTACTGTGATGGAGGTTCCCTTAAAGTACCCTGAATTTCACCGCTCGACGAGCCCCCCCCAGGACCCTGAAAGTAACCATGTTAAGCTTATAGTAAGCTTCAAACCGGTTAGCCACCAAGGCCCCATGGGAGACCTCGTCGATGGAATAGGCCAGGATTTGGCCTTTTTCTTCCACTTCCTAACTCAGGAGGCGCCAGCCGTTCACCCTCAGGTTGGCATTTTGAATCCCCAAGCGTTCTCGCAATTTTTCCTCCTGATTTGCTGGTCCAGGGATGAATACAATGACCCTGGGTCGTCTTGGGAGGTCCTTGGCTTCGACTGCTGTTGAAGCCGCCCCTTCCCATAGAACCTCCAGGCCCTCTGCACCACCCCCGCGTCAATCAGCTGTCTCCTGGTTTGCGCAGGTCAGCCACAAGATGCCTCCGCTGAACGTGGTCCTGATGCACTGCAAGTTCGCGCTACTGCCTGAGGGGGCGGCATCGATTGCGTTCACCAGTTTATCTTGAACCAAGTCTGCTTGTTCTTGGCTCAATGTTATTTCCGGATGGCGTTTGTAAATAATTTCCATCCGTGTTCCCTTGGCGACCTCGCTGCATGAATCGGTCTGTGGGGGTCTACTTCTCGGTTTTTTGCTCGGTCGCGGTTTTGAAGGGGTCTGAGATTCCGAGCGGTCTCTCTTCCCCATTTTGGTTTTGGGCTTATGTCCCTTAGGAGCCTGCTTTTTAGTTTTTTCCTCTGTACATGTTCCCTCCGCCATTTTTCTTGCCTTGGTCTGCCTTATTTTGAAGGCTCCCGAGGTTTTCCTTTCTTGCTGGACTTTTCCAAGCCCAGCGATCTGTTTTGTGATCGTTTCAGTGGTTCCGGTTGTTCCCACTGATGCGTCACTTTCGCTTCCGACGAAGGTTCTGTCTTCATCTGATTCAGACTTCCCGCCGTCATCTGATTTTTTGTTTTTGTCACCAGGTTCCATTTGAGTCCCACGAGTAAGGGGGAAGGGGTGTGTCTAACCCAGCGGTGCGTCCTGCACAGGGTTAAGGCTAGGTTACTACTAGGGTTTCGCCCGGTGCCCTAGAGGAACCGTTCGTTACACTATTTGACCCTAGTGCCATTCATCCCTCGGCACGGTATCTCTCACCTTGGATTTAGGTTGGTTCGATCCGCTGTGTTCTGTGTAAACAGGGCCACCACGTGAAGGTACACAGACGGTCTTGGGAGAAGCATCCTGGAAGGTGGCTAGAGTCGGTGGCTAGAAACCGACATCTTGACCCCTCCGACAGGTGGTACTAGGAACATTAGAATATTGTTGGTATTTTTGTTGAAAGGGGAGGGATTTATTGCAACGGAAACTCTAAGAGAAAATCGCTCCGGGAAGTGTTCTATTCAAAATAATAAATCCATGTTAGAGAAGGATAGAGGTTCTGTACTGTATATCATTGAATGGTGGTATATAGTTGAAAAGTCGATAACATTGTGCTAACTGATTTACTACTGACAGTGCTAGGAGAGAGTATCGGTTTTATAAAATTAACACAATTTATTCATGTACATATTCATTCATATTTTTCGGGAAAATTATCTAAGAAACAGTAGTTCAGGAGTTGTTTATATTTTTGTATGTAAAAATTGAACAATTACTGCATTAGGCCAAAAGCATTCATTAGTTTTTTTTATATAGAAAAAACTTCCTTTTGGTCCAGAATTATCGCAGTTTATGTATCTTAATATCAATTTAATGAACATTTATGCAAATAATGTTTTCTTTCTACCTACCTGGGCCAGTTAAAGGTTCTCCCTCAATGGACAAGATATCATCTCATGTTTTGAAATCATGTGCCGAGGTTCTATATAATAATATTTAATAATAATTTTTATTCACCATTTGATATAAAATACAGTCAGAAAATGATGCATGATGTACCTAGTGAATAAAAAAGAATAACTTACGAGGTAAATTACCTGTATGTAAGTACAATAAAATAGATATAAAAAATATATATAATTAAAAGTTATTGTTTTCTATGGAAACATAATTAAAACTATACGGATATGAATCAACTTCACCTAATACCTTCACATCATATATTAACCCAGTAAATTTTGTATTTTTTGCCTTGATAATTTTGTTAGTAACTTTCCGAGCTCTTTTTTGATATTTTTGTCATTTATTTCGCAACTTTGTTGTTGAAGAAAGAAATTCAAAACTTTTGGTCCAAGGTAAGCAAAACCTCTTTGACCCACAGATTTTAACATTAAAGGTATAATATAGATACTCTGCTGTCTCGTAATATATGAATGATTGCCAGTTGAAAGTAATGTACGGTTTGAAAATTGGTGTTTACATATCTGAAAGAAAAATAGTTGACGACAATCAAAAACTTCTGATTCTTTATATAATTGATCACTAGAATACATTCTGTTTCTACCGAGAATTATTTTTAAAAACCTTCGTTGAAGAACCTCAAGGGGGTTCAAGTAACTTCTACATACGCCACCCCAACCTATGATTCCGTATCTTAGGTGAGACTCTACCAGACTTTTGTATACTATAATGTTTTGCTTTAAATCAAGAATATCTGAAAACTGTCTAAATCTATAAAGTATTGTTCTAAGTTTTTTCAATAAATAATCAATATGAGCATTCCATTTCAGACTACTATCAATAATTATCCCTAGATATTTAATTTTTCTGGTTGGAATAATTTTTATGTTATTTTGAATAATTAGGTCGAAAGTTGGGAGAGAAATTTCTTGGGAGCTAAAAGGTATGTAAAATGTTTTCTCGAAGTTTATGGATAGGAGTCTGTCGTCAAACCATCCCTTAATTTTTTCTAAATGTTTTTCAACCTTAGTTTTTAATTTAAACCAGTTATCATCGCTATAAAATATGACAGTGTTATCAGCAAAACTTATTATTTTATTTTTTTCTTCTAATAAAAACAGATTATTTAGGTATATGATAAACAACAAAGGTCCCAGCACTGTTCCTTGAGGAACTCCACAAATAACTGTTTGCTCTTCACTTTCATAATTGTTTACTCTTACTCTTTGTTTCCGATTGTGTAAATAGCTTCCAAACAAATCATGTGCGGTACCTCGTACGCCCATATTTTCCATTGTTTCTAATAACAGAGAGTGATTTACAGTGTCAAACGCCTTCGTTAGGTCAATAAAAACTCCTATGGATGGTTTCCCTTTATCTATTGCTTCATATATATTGTTAGTTAAGTCTAATATAGCATCTTGTGTTGACATTTTTTGTCTAAAGCCGAATTGTTGTTTAGATAGGATGTTATGTTTGTCAATAAATTTAATTAATCTTATTTTTATAAGCATCTCAGTAACTTTTGCCAAACTGGTAATTAATGCTATTGGCCTATAATTATTCATCTCAGTTCTGTCCCCATTTTTAAATATGGGCGTTACAATAGAGAGTTTCAGTGCTGAAGGAATTTTCCCACATTGAAAAATTCTATTATTTATGTAAGATAAAGGTTCTGCTATGTATTTTGATACTAATTTTAGAGTTTCTGCTTTTATACCGTCGAATCCTGGCGATTTATTATTCTTTAGCTGAGAAATTATGTTTATTATTTCTATAGGATCAGTGGGAGCTAGAAACATCGAGTGAGTATTCACCGGCTTAGGACTTTGAAATTTCGAATTTTTCATTGTTTTATTAGATAAGTCTTTGCCAATATTAACGAAAAATTCATTAAAGTGTTGTGATATTTCAAACTCTGAATTTATAAGGTCATTTTGTTTATTTTTTATTTTTTTTATTTTAATTTGATCTGGCTTTGTTAAAACTTCATTTATTGTATCCCACATACATTTGCTGTTATTTTTGTTATGTTCAATTTTATTTTGATAATATTAATTTTTTGTTATCTTGATGAGCTTTTCAACTTCTTTCTTATATTTTATGTATTCAAGTTTTAACTGATTATTATTCGGATTTTCACCAAGTTTTTTATACATTAAGTTTTTTTTATTCACGGATTTTATTATGGACGGTGTAATCCATTTTGATCTTTTCCTATTTTTTCTCTTCAACTTAATTTTGGTAGTACATTTCTTAATTGCGTTTGTGAAAATATTGATAAATTCATTTGTTGTAAATTCCAAGTCATTGGAAGTGTAGATTTTATTCCAGTTCTGTGATTTTATCTTATCAATAAATTTTTTTGAATTTAGTTGCATAAAAAAATCATTTTCAAATTCATTCACAGTTTTATTGTTTGGGAGAGGAAAAACTATTTGTGCAAATGTTGTGTAATGATCAGTTATGTTTGTGTCTATTGTAAATGGTAATATTGTATCATATCGAAAATTTTTACATTTAATGAATATGTGGTCTATACAACTCTTTGAGTTTTTCTGTACTCTGGTTGGAGTATTTATTGCCGAAACATATCCGCACGCACTAAAAGCATCAATATACATCTGTGTTGAGTCTGCATCGGAAAGAAGATCTATGTTAATATCTCCAGTGTATAAAGAAATATCAGTATTTGTTATATCTTGTTCTAGTCTCGTGGTTAAATTATTTATAAAACAATTTAGATCTGGATCCGATGGCGACCTATACAATGCATTAATTTCTATGAGTTTACTATTGAAGTTACATTTCAGTTTAATAATATGGCTTTTATCAAATTTAGTAGTTTCATGCGGAATGTAAAGATCTCTTTTTATAAATACTATCACACCATCACATTGATTGTATGATCCATGATTGTACAGTGTTACGTATCCCGGTATATTAAATATTGTTATATCATCAACTATTCTTGTTTCGGTTAAAACTATACAGTGAATTGATGTTTCTATTTCATTCAAAAGTATTTTAAGTTCATCGAAATTGTGTCGTATGCTACGGATGTTATTGTTCAAAATAACAAAATTTTCTAGATGTTTATTTATTTTAAGAACTTCATTTAATTCAAGGGAGTCTTTTAATGGAAAAGTATCCAGTGAAGTTATTTTGAAATCACGTAAATAATCATTCATTATAAACTTTATATCCTTAATCCTTAATAAATACTGTCATCCTATATCACGTATAGTGAATGCTTCTTCCAAGACTCACACACCTCCTCCTCAGTTACTCCCATATCCAAAAAAGGCAATAAACTTGACCCAAGCAATTATAGACCAATGAGCCTTGTCCCTATTGTTTGTAAGGTCATGGAATCTATTAAATGTAACAAAATGTTATCTTTTCTTCTTCAACAAAATATTCTCCCATCCCAGCAGCACGGTTTCATACAAGGACGTTCAACCTTCACAAATCTTTTGTTGTATGTGAATTATTGGACTATAGCCTTTGATAACGGTTTACCCACAGACGTTATTCATCTTGATTTTGCTAAGGCTTTTGACCGGGTTCCAACGCGTAGATTACTACATAAGATTGAACATTATGGTATCCGAAGAAATTTGAACTCCCACCTCAAGACAATTTTGTGTGCGCGTCAATACAACATTTTTCCGCTGAAACCTGGTTTTAAATAGAGTTCCGCAAGGATCTGTTCTGGGACCATTGCTATTTCTGTTATATACAGCTGATCTCCCTGAGCATATAACAAATGATTGTTATTTTTACGCAGATGATGCTGAAGTATATGCAAACCTTACAACAAATTAACTGTCTCTTCAATCAGACTTAAGTGCAGAGTATAAATGGTGTTCCGACTGGTTTTTACCGCTAAATTTGGATAAGTGTGACTTCCTACATACCATCGCAATGTGACCTCGATGTTATTATAAACAAAGACTTGTCCTGGTCTGAGCATATTCTCTCAGTGTGCAAGGAGAGTAACTCTCAAATATTTTTAATATATAGATCCTTCGGTAAAGTATTACCGTCAACATTTATCAAGTTGTACACGATTTACGTTCGTCCTCTTATGGAATACTGCGGACCTGTATGGTGTCCTGTTTTAACATCTGATCATAATAGACTTGAAAATGTGCAAAGGTAAGCCACAAGACTTCCTTACGGCCAAATACGACCTAGCTATGAGCAGCGTCTTGATTCAGCCGAACTAACGTATTATAGTGAACGCAGACAACATGGCGATTTGATAGTTACATTTTGACCTATATTTAACATGTTTGGTGTTAATATGTCACCCATTTTTACTTTAAATCCTGATATTCAATTAAGGGGGCATCCATGAAAGTTGGAGAAGGAAATGTTTGAAACTAAAAATAGACAGAATTTTCCTTCCAACAGAATATTTCCATACTGGAATAATTTACCTAGCAGTGTGGTCTATGCACCGTCTGTTGATGCTTTTGAAAACCAGTTATACCAATTTGTTCAGCATTCTGAATTCTTAATTTTGTACATGTATTTTTATTTTTGGTTTCCATTCATTTTCGTTTTCTTTCCATTTTTCAATTTTATAATGGGCTGTCGCCCATTTATAGCTTGTGCTACCAATAGCGATAATTTTTACTTCCCATTTATAGCTTGTGCTACCAATGGCATAATGTTAACTTCAATTTTTGTTTTGTTTTGTTTCTGTTTCTCATCTTATTTTTGTTATATGAGCTTTATAGAACTTCGGTTCTCAGCTTATAATTTATTGTAATAATAAATAATGAATAAAGATTATGTAATATAGCACTAATAGCACAGAATACTGATTTTGGTCGGGATACGGATACGTTTAAGTATACGGAGTATGGTACGTAACAATACGTTCAACGCATCGTATCGGCTGAGACGTATCGGGTCTACACATGCGCAGTTCGTTACGGATACAGATACGTGGGAGATTTAAGACAAGCTGAAAGTCTCCAATATCCCATTATTATGTAGGAAAAAATAAATATTTCTTTTTAAATATCAAACAACTCTACCGTACCACCGATCAATTTCCTCTTCAACAATTTCCATAATTTTCACCGAAATAATTAATCTTATCACAAAAATAAACAAATTTTATAGCCAAAGTGACGTTTCTGGCTGTCGTTTATGACTGGCGATTTCTAACGAGGAATTCGTTAGCATTTTGGATACAGAATATAATTTATCGTTCGTAAACAATATTCGTTCATCAACGGCATCGTACATACTCACAGAATAGACCCCTTAATCTCTGCGTAGAAGAGAAGACAGCAGTTCCTATTTTATCCATGGAAATTTTGCCGATTGCGTTTTGTAAAATTTGGGAAAATTGGATTCTTATTCAATATATTCTCAACCCAATTACAATGATCCAGTTTTTTATCGTAACCTGTAGCTTTCAATGATTCAAGAACAGGTATACAATACAAACGACTTTTTGTGAAGACAAGACTAGAAATTCCCACCTTCCGAACGTGTAGAATTTCTTTTATGCTGAACAGATCCGGTTAAACCTGAAAGTTTAGCTAACTTTTCAAATATCTTGATGCATATTCTCTGGCTGCAATCAGAGCATTCTCAAAAACATTCCTGACAACTAGACAATCAATAATATTTTGAAGTCTATATATATTGGAAGAATGTTTCATGAGGTTCGACGATATGTCACTTATCATAACGGTACTGGACGTCTTTTCATCGATACGTCAGTTAACTTTGCGATAATTTTGCAACACTCTGTATATGTTAACCTGTACATCTCACTTTTAATCAACCTGATATATCGCAGACGTAACGTTTAACGTGTAACGTTCGGCGATGTGTGATGCCTTTTGGCCGAAATATTATTTATTAATTATTTAAATTA
>CAJUYG010005263.1:0-14326 GCA_910591675.1 Galerucella calmariensis | reverse complement strand
ATATTGGTTGATTTTATTTTAGAACTATTAATTTGTTAACAGTTAAATTCACAATATTTTCAAGACAGATATAAAATTCTATCATTGAAGGAAGAAGACAGAACAAAAAGACCCTCTATTTTGAATTTAGACAAGATAGATTTCGACAGACTTCAACTGACAAAGTTAAAGTACAAAATTATATACTAACATGAATGATTTTTCATTAAACAAACTCTATTCGCTTGGGTCCATTTCTACTTCCGGGTATTGTTAGAATATCAATAATAATTTAAATAATTATGTATATTTTTGTCAAATGTTATTAAAACATACAGTTCCTCCATTGCATTGTCGTAATATTTTCATATTCCAATAATATAAACTATATTGAGATGCTGTTTTTGTTTTTCTATCACTTTCCTAAAACATACATAATACATATTAATAGTGTTACCCAAAAGTTTAATTTGCGGAAAAATTCTTCAATATAAATACAATACGAGTGTAAAAAAATAATGTAAAAGATAAGCGGATTTTTTCAATTTCCTGTCAATTGTCTACCACAGAATACTACTAAACCACAGAGTACTACTTAACCACAGAAAACAAATGTCAAATGATTAGGGTGGCTGTATTGTAGTAAGAGCTAAGGCCTCGTCTCAAAGATAGGAAGACGATAAAAACCATTGCAGTTTGCAGTGAGAAAATGTCAAATTATTTATTTTTTATTACTAATCATTAATCAAAAGTAGATATTATTTTGCTATAAATAATCACTTAATTGATAAACTATACAAAATCATGGGTCATTAATTGATCATTGAAGGAAGGAGACAGAACAAAAATACCTTCTATTTTGGATTAAGCCATGATAGATTTTGGAAAATTTAGTTTTGCAAAGTAGAAGTACAAAATTATATTCCAATAAGAGATGTATTTTTCATAAAAACAAACTGTATTCTCTCAGGTCCATTGATATAATATTTACTCCCATGTATAGGCCAAGCAATAGGTAAATATTTTTGACCAAAATTCTAGTAGAAAATGGATGGTGTCGTCATATAAAAGACATTACATAGTACACGGTTTATTTCCATATAACGTAAAAAGTACTGAAGCGATCTCAATGGTATGTGAGGATAAAACGTAGGTAATTTAAAAAATTAACAAAATTAGGTTTTCTTTATTTTAAAAATTTTCAACAAATCACTTCAAACATTTGCATATCCAAAACATATAAAAATTATACTACGTAAGGTCTTATATGATGGCACCATCTGATTTCTACCAGGATTTTTGTCAACAAATATTACTATACTTGCATGCTCTATTTTTGGCCTAGTAATGTTATAATATTAATAATAATTATGTATACTTACAGTCAAATCTTATTTCCTCCATTGCATTGTCCCAATATTTTCATATTTCAACAAAATAAACGCAGATTGTTGGTTTTCTTTCATTTTCCTAAAACATACACAAACATTAAATAGGACTATTACCAAGTGTTGTGTTCATCTGAAATAAATATTTTAACTTATAAATAAATCATACTGAGCCTACCAAAACAATTGGTGTATTTCACTCATCAACATTTCACATAATTTAAATAAAAACTAGTATTGGTATTATACAGTAAGAAAAAAAAAAACATAATCGGCCAATTTCCAGTCTTCACAGTTATTTAGGCTCTTTTCCAAATCCAATGTACCCTATTGTGCAAATAATTTAGAGAAAAACGTAGATCAACATTATCAGAAGCTTCCAATTTCTAATGGTCGTAACTAATTGTTTTTTCCCATTTTTGTGTTATTTAGAGACACATAAAGTAGATATTATTGAATATGTATAACCATACATGTAATAGCAAGTGAAACTTCACACTTTGAGAATAAAAAGTCCTTATTGACTAGATAATATCACAAAAAATTAAAGATGAGTGAAACAGATGTTTCAAGTGACATAGTTATATGCTAATATTAGATAAATTTGTTAATATAAACTCCTATATTCTCTGAAGTTAGGATATGTAATATTAGAATATATTCATAATAATTGCATATAGGTGGGTACTTACAGTCCTGCATTTCTTAAAACATGCAGTAACTTCAATGATTTTCATATCACATAATATTAAGCTGGGAAAAATTTGTGATTTCATTTTCCATTTTGAAAATAGATTTCAACTAGCAGCATACATACAACATAATAAACTCCATCTGCTCTACAACACCCAACAGGTCCAATAAAAATGAAATTCTAGTAATTCAAACAACTGTATCGATCACTTGCAGACAAATCATATATTATCTAAAATAGAAAAATACTTATATTTAAATTAAAACAAAAGATATCACATTCCAAGAAGAAATAGCTATTTACAGCTAATAATATCACCTTATTCCTTCCTTCGGTGACATCTATCATAACATCATGATGAACAATTATTAAAAATAACTAAATTCTTTCTACAAATATTGCAAAAGATAAGCGGGTTTTTTTTTTCTGTGGAGTGGAGCCAAGCCACTCTTTTTTATAATCTGTGCAAGCCACTTTTTCTAATTTAAAAAAATGACAATTTCCAGAAATGTCAATTGTCAACCACAAAATACTACTCGACCACAGAATACTACTCAACCACAGAGTTCTACTCAACACAGAATGGTTAGATTAGCTGTATTGTAGTAAGAGCTAAGGCCATGTCTCAAATATAAGACCATTAAAACCACTGCATTGAGAAAATGTCAAATTGAATATTTTTCATACTAATCATTAATTAAAACTAGATATCATTGTGCTATAAATAATCACTTAATTGATTCCTATACAAAATCCTGAATGAAGATTTAGAATAAAATGGTAGTGTAACTGAAAATGATGAAACAGAAAATCGTCTACTTGAGTTGAGCTAGCGAAGACCAATTCTGAAGGTTATACAATAAAAATTCCACGTAATAAGAGTTGTGACTTTATATTGCTAACAGATAAATAAATTCAAATCAATAAGTGAGTTTCTCTCATCAGCAAAACAATAATTCATGTTTCCTTGAATCAAAATATCAAATGTTTTACATAGAAAGAATGCACCTAGTACCGACAATGTGCAACTAGTATTGACAATGTTTGTGCTGGTATTACACAGCTAAAAAAACAACACAATCAGCAATTTCCAATTATAAATACTAATGGTCACTTTCAACTATGCCCTTTCCAACGTACTCTATGTACCTTTTCATACACACAATTTACAGAAAAATGCAAATCAACATAATCAGAAGCTTCCAATTTCTAATGGTCGTAACTAATTATCTGGTTTCCCATTTTTGTATAATTTAGAGACACATCAAGTAGAAATTATTGAATACATAGAACCATACACATAATAAAAGTGGAACTTCTTATAAAGAAAAGCCTTGAGAACAAAAAGACCTCATTGGCAACAGTATGTTATTCTTTTGAACTATATGAATTTACAAATAAGACTTACAAAGGACCGATAGGAATGAATCAGAAAATAGTTGAGCCTAAAGGAGCTCCTATTATTGCTTATTGTACATCTGTTGTTCTACAATACCCTACTAGTCCAATAAAAATGGTACTCTTGTTATTGAAGCAACTGTATCGACGAAAACTTGTAAACAATCATACATCTAAAATTAAAAAAAATATATTTACAATTTAAACGAAGGAATGATCTAAGGAGTAGAAGCCAATTGTCTTTTAACAGCTAATAATTTTAATCGTTAATATAGTTAGCTGATTTGATTTCTTGCTTGATGCTTTATTCATTATAATATAGAGAAGAACAAAGCTCACATAGTAATTAAATGGTGTGAGCTGGTATAATAATATTGTAGTTTTAATGGACTAATAAAAAATGTTAACGTTTATTTCCACATACCAACTGTTTTTCTATAGCCTCTGTATCAAGTGTTCTCGAACTATAATATTAGTAGTGTTATAAATTTTTTTATTCACTGAGAAATTCTTTAAGATAAATACGTGAGCAAAAAAATGAAAAAAAGTTGTGGCTTTTTTTCTCTTGGAGACGTCATGACATTTATTTCCATAGACCATGACAATTCCCAGAAATGTTAATCATAGATCTATGGCAAACAATACAAGGTTAAAATAGAGAAGTCACTCCATAAATATGGAGTGCCACATGACATCTGTCAGAAGCATCTGCGTGCTTAAGGCGAGTTGTACCAAGCACCTGAACTCGGTTTAATGATGACTGATGTAATTGTTGAAAATAAATACATCAATCAGTCACAGTCTAAGCATCAGTTATCATTAAGCCGAGTTTAGGTGTTTGGTACAACTCGCCCTGAGAAATTCTTTAAAATAAATAAATACGTGAGCAAAAAGCCAAAAAAGTAGTGGTATCACAGAGAACACCATCTAGATTAGATGGTGTACTCTGTGGTGGTATTTCGACCCTCGTATCTTTTGTCAGCGAATTGACAGGAGACTAGTAGAGAGGTATACAAACTGTCAAAATGTAATCTTCTGTTTGGTTTGAATCTGTGGTCTGATCCAGAGAACACAGAAATATCAATTCCTTCATTTGGGATTAGAAAACTGAAAAGTGAGGGTCATGAAAAAAAAGAAGAAAGAATGAGTAGTTGTACGGTACGATTTTAAAAAAGAAGAGGAATAAAAAATTAGTTCAAACGTAGAATAGTTCAAATGTCCATAAGTTTTGAACTTGATCTTTATTCATGATTTTGTATAGGAATTAATTAAGTGATTATTTATAGCAAAATAATATCTACTTTTGATTAATGATTAGTAAATAGTAATGAAATATATTTAATTTGACATTTTCTCACTGCCATATGCAGGTATAGGCCAAGCAATAGGTGAATATTTTTGACAAAAATTCTAGTAGAAACAGATGGTGCTATCGTATAAAAGACATTCAATAGTAGGTATACTTTTTATCTGTTTTTTCATATAACGTAAAAAGTACAGAAGCAATCTCTATGGTATGTAAGGATAAATCGTAGGTAATTGTAAAATGAACAAAATGAAGTTTGTTTTTTTTGTTTTAAATATTTCTAACAAATCACTTGAAACATTTGTGAGTCCAAAACATATAAAAATTATACTATACTTACATGATGGCACCATCTGATATCTACCAGGATTTTTGTCAACAAATATTACTATACTTGCATGCTCTATTTTTTGGCCTAGTAATGTTATAATACTAATAATAATTACATATACTTACAGTTAAATCTTATTAAAACATACAGTTGCTCCATTTCATTGTCCTAATATTTTCATATTCCAACAAAATAAAGGTAGAATGTTTTTTTGGTTCCATTTGCCTAAAACATACACAAATATTAAAATGACTATTACCAAGTTCTACCTTCAGCTGAAATAGATATTTGAACTTGTAAATAAATCTTACCAAATCAATTATTGAGTTTCTCTCATCAGCAAAACAATTCAACATTTCATATGTTTTACATGAAAACAACTAGTATTGTTTGTACTGGTATTATGTATTATATAGTTAAAAAAAACAATCATCAATTTCCTGTTTTCACTGTCAATTATTCTCTTTTCCAAATCCAATGTACATTATTGTGCAAACAATTTACAGGAAAATATCAATCAACATAATCAGAAGCTTCCAATTTCTAATGGTTGTAACTAATTATGTTATTTCCCATTTTTGTGTAATTTAGAGATACAACAAGTAGATATTATTGAATATGTAGAGCCATACATGTAATAGAAGTAAAACTTCCAACCTCGAGAACCAAAAGTACTTTTCGATTATAAAATATAACAAAAAATGGAAGATAATTGAAACAGATGTAAGAAATTTTCAAATGACATAGGTATATGCTAATATTAGTTAAATGTCATAGAATCCTATATTCTCTCAAGTTAGGATCCAGTGATATTATATAATTGCATTAACGTTTTTAAAAACACTTCAGTTCATCTCCATTGTTGTTTCATGTTCCCGAAAACCCTACTGGTCCAATAAAAGTGATGACACAGCTCTAACAACGACAACTTGCAGACAATATCTAAAATGGAAGTAAAAATAACCACAATTACTACATAGAAAACGTGTAGGAAATAAATATATTTTAGTAGTTTATTTGTATTATTTCTTCCTTCATTCTACCTATCAGAATATTTAGATAAACAATTTTCACATAATGATTAAATGGTGTGAACATAATATTGTGAACTATAATATTGTCAACATTGTAGTTTTTATAGAAGATGAATAAAAGGGTATCAAATAAGTTAACATCTATTTCAACATACTTATGTCTTTCTACCGCCTTTGGCTTGGATCAAGTGTAAACCCAAACGATAATATTAATAGTGTTATCAAAAGTTTAATTCGCGGAGAAATTCTTTAAAATGAATACGAGTGTTTCTACAAATCTTGTAAAAGATAAGAGAGTTTTTCTCTGTGAAGTTATAGAATAATACTTATATACTGAAAGCAGAGACAAACTGAAAGTGAAGAAAAGCGGCTAGGGCTAGCGGCTTTTTCTTATTCAAAACAGACAATTCCAGAAATGTCAAAATTGTCAACCACCACATTTTATTATAATGAATTAGCAACACGTTATGGTAGTATTCTTATATAGACTTGGGAATTTCTTGGATTTTTTTGAGAAAGCGACGAGAGACAAATTTTTAATTATGGTAATAAAAGAGAGTATAGTAGTATTAGTGGTTCTGCTAGCTTAATATCAACCTAGCTGAACCTTGTTTTTTTTAAATGACAAACAGCAAATTCTTTATTATGGTAATAAATTAGCGTTAAATTATGGCATAATCAAAAACGAAGTAGTAAGTGATATTTACCAAATGATATGTAGACCACTTCTGGAATATGGCTCTATATTATTTCAAACCAGCCCTGAACAATCTACAAGTAGCAGAAACAACCTGCCTCAGAAGCATAACCAAATTAAGACACCCCCAGAACCCTATACACTGTCCATCAAACCAAAGGCTATATTATAATATTGTCAACATCACACCTATCTTGGAAAGAATTGATGAGTTAAGCAAGAAGTTCGCAAAAAAACCTAAACATTGAAATGCTTCAAGATATGGTCATAGCCCGGGATCTGAATATACCACCAAAAAGGAAAATTCCAGACAAAAATAATAAGTATTGAAGCAAACAGTGTATATTAGTATAATCTGTGGCAGAAAGACCTCGGTCGTAAGCCATTTGGGTAACCAATAAAGATAATCTCCTCAAAAATTTCCGAATTGATTCTGTTAGGTAGGAGGTACTTATTTCACAATTAGCTTTTGTGTAGACAAAAGCACATTTTTACCAAGAATATTTTCTGTGGAGGAAGTTAAGATGAATTAAACGTTATCAATAGAAATTGTAAAATACAGCCGTTTAATAAAATTTAAATTTATACAGAATTTAAAAAACAAAACGTTTCTTCATGCATTATATATTGTAACTTATGAAATATATTTCCTAAATCTAAACCAAATAATAATTACTGACTATGAATCTGTCCTTGTCCCTTTGAAATATCACTAATACATTGCCAATTTCCTTCAGAATTTTGATCCCACAAAGTAATCTTGTTATCTCCACCTGATACTGCTAAAATATTTCCATTAAGGGACCAACTTAAATTCCATACAACATCATCAAATGTATGCAGTACAGTGGAATTCCAATTAATACAGTCATTGCTTGTCCAAATGACTACCCTTCTGTCTTGAGAACAGCTGGCAATGGTGTATCTATGAAGACCTACTGAAGGAGCCCAGGCTACATCTCTCACCCAGTCGGAATGAACTTCCAACTTTGATTCTTCCACCCACCTACAATATTCACATTTTTTCAGGTCAAATAAATCGAAAGTAGTAGATAAAATTAACAAGAACAATAATGAATACACTACAAGAGCATACATAATATTGTTTCTCCACAATTAAATAATAAAGCACAAATTATTTTTACATATTTAGCTGTATAATGATATAAATTCTTCACATCAGTGAATAAAAAAAAGAATTCACTCTCGTTGGCCAATCACATTTTATTATTTTCAGAATTCACGCTAAAATGAATAAATCAAATCGCAAAAGCAAATCGCTTCTGACAGCGCGTCGTTTGAAACGTCAAAATAATTATAAAATCATAATTTTACGTATTATAAGAGAAAAAATGGACAACAGTAGCGATAGTGAATATGTACGCCTCCCAGAATTAATTTCATTTATAAATGTAAGGCTTCCTACTGAAAATATGAGTTACATATATATATATATTTACTCTTCACATTTTTATAAATATACTCTAAAGCCTAGTTGTGGTTGACTATGGCGCGGACGATCGAGGTTCGATCCTCACTCTGGAAGTTTTTTCTTTTTAGTTGTGGAGAAAGTATAGTCTTTTACTTGTGTAGAATGGCTATTATTCACTTGGATGATTCCAAACTTCATCCGTGTGAATAATAGCCATCATTCTGCACTCGTTGAAGAATATACTATTATATTTCTACTATAATCTATTTTCATCTATATAAAATGTCCTATACAGAGTAAGAAGTCGAAAGGGTCATATGATTCACACAAGGGCCACAAGGATAATATAAACAAAACTATCTGGAAAAAAGACCAGAATTATCCAATGTGTGAAACTCACAATTTATATAAGGGCATGTGTTCATTGCCCTTTTTACTTTCAACTGTAGTATTTTGGTAGAGCTTGATTGTGAGTTTCACACATACCTAGATCAATTCTTGTGTCTCTCTTCCAAGTAGCACTGTTCATATAACCCATGTAGTACTTGTGTCAATCATATGATCTAAGAAACATTTTTGCTATCTGTATACAGTTTGAGACTTCTGGTTTTATAAACTCTAAGAATAAGTAAAGTTCAAGGTAAATTATAGTCTTTATTTATCTTACCTATCACCATCTTCCCTCCAAATTTTAACTAAATTGTCACATCCACCAGAAACTAATCGTTTAACTGGTGTGATTTCTTGTTCCCCAGCACCAAAAACGGGAGTAATAGCAGGTGCCCAACTAACAGCATTGCATCCTATGGCATGAGCATTCTGGATTTTCTTGGCATCCCATGTATTACTTCCAACATTGTAAGTAAGTACAGAAATTGAACCGTCACTACTACCGCAAGCAAGAATTAAACCTAACTCAGCAGGAGCAAATTGTACCGAATTAACACTTGAATCATGGTTAGCATATTCATAATACTTCATCCATTTCCTTTGCTGTTCTTTCCAAATTATGACTTTTCGATCATATGAGCACGAAGCTAACAAATTGCCGAACTTTGGGTGACTCCAAGCTATTTGCCAGACTGGACCGTAGTGTCCCTTTAGGTCATCCAGAAGGGTATTAGCACCACTTTTTATATCATACACTTTAATGCTATTATCTGACGAGCAAGTAGCTAGACGTAAACCATAATAATCTACTTCGGCGTCATGTATCATATCTTCATGACCAGTATCTATTGAATTCAAAATTGAAACCATTTTTTAGATTTTTCAAAACTAGCAATATAACCCTAATTTTTGACGTGTAACGAAAAATGACCACGTCAAAAGAAGTTGGTTGATTGGTTAGCTCCATAGAGTAATAATACTCTATGGTTAGCATAAAATATGAGTCACTACTGAGCACGATTTCACGAGAACACCCAAATAAATGGTTAATTACAACCGATTATGTATAAAACTGTCACGTAAAAGCGACTAAAAAATATGATTGATTTAGAAGGTTGTCACGACTGTATCTTCGTTTTTGAAGACCATTTTTATTAAACGGTGAATTCAGGTTAAAAATCTCCATTTTTTGGAGAATTGTGAATTCTGCTGCAAATTATACATTATTATATTTAAATGTACGTAATCAAAATAGCTTAACTACTATTAATACCATACTGCACAAATTGATACTCTTTAGCAAATATATATTCGTTAATGAATTACATAATCATTTTTTAGATGCTATCTTCACAACTTTTGAACACAGTTAAGAATTCCGTAAGGACTGGAGTATGCAGCCGTAACATAGGAATTCTAGCACCTTGCTTACAGAAAGCTACTGATCCCATTCAACAGCTTTTTATTGATAAAATTAGAGAATACAGACAAAAAAGTAACAGGTAAGACTATATGTGCTACTGAATTCAAAAATATCCGTTCTATGAATGGTTTAAGAATTTTCAATTAAAACATAGATAGGTAGATACCTTACTGGAAAATATTTCATGAAGTTCCATAGGTTATAGTAAATAATTGTTATGCCATTTTAGTGGTAAGTCACTTGTTGAACCAACTCCCGATCTTGAAAAGGAGCTGAAAACTGAATTGGAGAAAGTTTCAAAGCAATTTGGAGGTGGACCAGGAGTAGATATGACCAAGTTCCCTACATTCAAATTCGAAGATCCTGTTATTGACCCCATTAACTTACAACAAAAGTAAATCTGTAAATTCCATTTAATTTTTTGTTAATATATTGATAGAGTAGAAAAAATTGTATCTTCATTTACATGGTAAATAAAATAGCTGTATCCTAATAAAGTTTTTATTACAATCATATCTAATTACAAAAATTAATCTTATTACATAATACTAAGTTTAAAAAAAAATAAATATAAAAGCTTAAACGGAATTGAGAATTTGATCCACAGTTTCCGACAATGCTGGCATATTAAACATTAATGACAATGATTGGAAAATTTGAAGTAATTTTATTAAATCCGTCCTTGAAATGAGGCATTTGAAGGTTGAAGAACATGTACAGTGCTTGTTGATGTTGTCTAGTTTAATCTACAATAGAAAAAATATGGTTTTAGTACATAGCCACCAATTAAGCGAATACATTTATTTGAAAATCTTATATTCATAACATATTAAGAAGTACTCCAATGTTAAATCTTACCTGTGCACATTTCATACATTGCAAATCTTGTAAATTATAAGCCAATAATTTCTTGTTAACAATGTTCAACATAACGCATTCAATTTCAGCATTATCATACTCAGTATTACATAAAGGACACATCCACGCTGAATCTGATCTAAATTGATCTCTACCCAAGTCTATATCTCTACAATGGTTACAAGCTCTACAAATTATTTGCGGAATTATATAAGAAACTGTCGGATCTGACCATTCTGCCTTTTCCGAAAATTCACCAATACCTAAAATTCAATTAAATAAATATAAAGTTACGTTCATATTATATTGTTGCAATTTATAATCTATCATTTGTAGACAATGTCAATATTAATGTTCGTATCAGTCAATCATTATTCCTGCAAGTCGAATAAAATGGGTGCATTTGAACTACTTTCTCGGAGGTATTTGTAGTAAATTTGTTAGTAAATACGTACCTATTAAACGCAGTAGATTGCTCTTAAGTGCATCTACTGTTTCTCGCAATGCTGGATCAAGACCAATTATGTGACAAATAGCTTTAACAAATTCTAACGCAGCACTTGTGCCATCTGGAAGAGGTTGTAGACGATTGTGTATTTTTTCTGTCATCCTAAAAATATATACCGTTCTTTGTAGTTCATAAAATATTGGTACAAATATACAACCACAACGAGCAGGTTATGAATATGGGGGGTTGTGACAATTTTTAGGAAAGGTGCATTGAATGTGGAGTGAAGGGACACAAGGTAGCAGGGTGTGAGATGAACAGAATGGAGAAGATAAATAGATGCGGGATATGTAAGAGCGAAAGTGCACATGGTCAGAGACTGTTGGCAGGCCTTCCTTTGTAGGGTATGTGAGGAAAGGGGAAACAAGCCAGGACAGGAAGACAGAATGTAGCAGGGGGAAGTACAGATAAATGCAGTATAGTGCATGATATGCTAGATGAAGTAATTTATATGAGGGAAGTGGATGTGGTGTGTGTGGATCTGAGGTAAATGCTAAAGATGTGGAAAAGCAAGGATGGACTATGGACGATACAGGAGAGGCCGGAATAAGAGTGGTGGGAGATGGAATGAGGACGAATGAAGTGAGGAAGGGAAACGGGTAGGTGGTAGTATGAATGTGAGACATAGTGGTGTACAGTGTGAAAGAATATGAGAGGACTATGACAGGATTGGAGGACGATCGTAGGGCGTCAAAAGGAAAAAAATTACTGCGAGGGGGACAAGAGAAGAGAGATCTTAGAGTAAGTGTTGACATCCTACGGGTTGGCGGTGCTAAATGATTGACTACTGTCCACCTTCGTGAGGGGTGGCGGGGGTTCGTCATTCATTGACATAACAGTCTGGGCTGGGGGAAAGAGTGAGTAGTTGGAGGGTACTGGAAGATGAAGAAAGCTTAAGTTTACATAGGTATGTGGAGATGGATATGAGAAAAGGGAGAAATTAATTAGTAGAAGAGTGGGGATGGAAGTGGACGAAGATCGAAGCAGATAATGAGAAAGTAAGTAAGAGGACTTGGGCATGAGGAGCATAGAGAAATTGTACGATGTGATAAAGGGCTGTTAAGAGAGAAGGAAAGAGGGAATGCGGAAATAGAGGGAATGTAAGAAGGAACGAAGACGGACGCTGAGGGGAAGAGAAAGTATAAAGGGAGAAATAAGAAGAAGAAGGAACTGGAGCGCAGGGGGGAGAAATACTGGAGGAATTGGAAAACAGTTCATAGGGAAAGGCGGATAAGACAGCGAAGAATCGAAGAGTAAGAGATTATAGGGATAGGTTAGGTTAGGTTGAGGGGAGAGGAGGAATGGATGGAGATAAGTGGCGTGGTAGAGAGCATGGTTAGGGGAAGAGAAGGACTAGCTATGGCATGAGAGAGGTAGGAGTGATAGAGGGAAGAAGATGATGGAGAGTGTGTGAGGGACCGCCGCCCGTCTTGACGTATGCTAGGGTAGTGATTCCAAGGCGGGAGTAACGGCGAGTTTGAGGTGGGTTTGGTTGGTAGGCATCTCCGTTGGGGATGAGTCCAACACTGTCCGGGTACTGGTTGAGGATCCAGTCGAACATGAGTTTCCCATCTCGGCCCGAAAAAAAAAAGAGAGATTATAGGGAAATTGTTCACAGGGGCTGGAGGGGAAATGAAAAGCAGGATTCGGGAAGCCTAGAGAAACTAAGGGAGGCGGTGTATTGGGAAAACATGGTGGAGGTAGTGTTGATGAGGGGCGAGGAGGAATCGATTGAAATTAAAAGATGTAGTGGAGAGCATGATTAGGGGAAGAGAAGGACTCGATATGGCATGTGAGAGTGATAGAAGGGGAAGATGAAGGGCAGTGATTCCAACCAAGGCGGAAGTAGCGGCGAGTTTGAGTTGGGTTTGGTTGGTAGGCATTCCCTTGGGGAGTCGAACAATAACTGGGTACAAGTTAGAGCCCTATCGAACATGAGCTTCCCATTTCGGCCCGAACATGAGCTTCCCATTTCGGCCCGAACAAAAAACCCAACGCCTCAAGACAAAAAAAAACTATACCATGCTACGGATGTTCTGAACGGTCGCCGGTCGTTAAAAAATCTTAACGGAAGGAGGCTGATAACATTATCTGAATTATTAGATAAAAGAGGAAGAAGCTGGAATGAACCAGATGGAACTTAGCTCAGAATAGGAAGGAATAAAAAAAAACACTCCATACACTGTTCAGTGGTAGAAGGGTTTAGAAATTATATACAATACCAAAAGTAATTTTAGCTGTTACTTACTGAAATAGCGTCTGACTTATTTCTCCAGCTAACAATTCCTTTGCATAATCAACAACACTTTCGTGTTGGGCTAACCCGAAGGAAGGTTGACTTAATACAGCTCTGGAAATGGTGGAACGTTCCTTTTGTCGTAAATTAGTATATATTGCGTTGATATATCCAGCTATTACGGCGTTAAAGTTATTACGACAATTTGCTTGTTCTGGAAGAAGATCGGCTATATTCCATTTCATTTCCACTATCGGCTATGAGAAATAAGTAATAAAATAACTTAAAATCATATAAAATTTCAATATAAAAAATAGCTGAATATTTACCTCGTCTGAATCTTCTTCTTCGTCTTCTTGATTTTCATTATCACCATTACTTTTTTCCAGAGATTCGTTTTGAATATTTTCCGGTAGTTTTCCTTTTATTCCTCCAAAGTTGGCGGTATCGAGCCATACGAGCTGTTCCCAACATTGTCTAAGGTAAAATCGTGACGGTTAGTATTGGAATAATTCAGATGGATTTGATAAAAAATTCACGATCGCGGTCATAGACTTTATTTGAGAGCGTAATGCATATTATAACTAGCAGCAATGCCGTGCTTTTTGTGGAATAGTTTGATTTGAATTAATATCTTATGTAAGTTCCTTGT
>CAJUYG010005262.1:829-14327 GCA_910591675.1 Galerucella calmariensis | reverse complement strand
GTTAAAGAAATGTGGAAATTAGATGAGGTCCCGGGACGAAGAAATAAATCCATTTCTCCCGAAGACAGACGTGCCGAGTCTATCCTTAACGAAACTATGAGACGAGTGGGTGATAGATATGAGACAGGACTTTTATGGAAGAATCCTAATATTATTTTACCTGAAAGTAGGGAAAATGCATTCAGACGACTACTAGCTACCGAAAGAAAAATGGACAGAGACGAAATGTATGGTAAAATTTATGTTGAAAAATTTCTAGAATTGGAAGAAAAACGGTATATACGTAAGTTATCGCCTGAGGAAACCCAACAGAAGTCAGATCGAATGTGGTATTTGCCACATTTTGGGACTGTGAACCCCAACAAACCACAGAAGTTGAGAATTGTGTTTGATGCATCAGCTAAAAGCCATCATGTTAGCTTGAACGATAACTTACTCACTGGTCCAGATTTATACAATTCTTTATTTAATATTTTGATAAATTTTAGAATTAAAAAATATGCCTTCACTGCGGATATACGCGAGATGTTCTTGCAAGTTCGTGTTAGATCTGAAGACTGTTGTGCACAAAGACTATTATGGAGAGGAATGGATCGGGATAGAGAACCCGACACTTATGAAATTGGTGTTGTATTTTTTGGCTCCAGTTGTGGACCATGTCAGTAGATAGAGCTATACAGATTCTAATTCACTACTTCAAAAATCTCCGCTTGGTGGCGCTGAGAGTGGCGGCGCGCGCGTTTTAGGCAGCCATTTTTAGTTCCTGTTTTATATTTAAAAGCGGCAGCCATTTTTAGTCCTGTTGTATATTTAAAAATCTGAAAAAAACTTCAGTGAGATTCGATCCCACAACCTTCGCGTCTATAGCAAGGCATTCAACACATGCTGCCATAAGCTCTCATGCATATTACTAGCGAAGAAAGGTATTGCTGCAATTTGAACAGCGCGCGCACCGTACGCTTCTTACTGTAAAATGTGACATAGTCGAGAAAGATCCGTTAGGATGATAAGGTGGCGCGCCACGGTCGATTTTATAACAGCGCGCGCACCGTACGCTTCTTACTGTAAAATGTGACGTAGTCGAGAAAGATCCGTTTGGATGATAAGGCGGCACTCCTTTGGTTCCTACCGGGAGACTTAAAAGTAACTTAATATGTTGAAACATTACGAAATAACGAACACCGAGGGGGCTTAACACGCTATATTTGAACTGAAATATGCGTGGCACGTCAAACGCAACGTGTTGAGTCTTTGGGAGGTTTTTAAAAAAAACATATATATGTTGTTGATAATATGTTTGGGGATTAGTTTTTTAAAGATAACAGAAGGGTGAAGATCATGTTAATAATTATATTAGCGGCAGCGCTCTGCCCAGCGCTATGTGTTATAGACCAACAGTACGCTATGAAGTATTTACAACGTTTCGGGTACACAAATGAAAATGATTTGACTAAACTTGGGGATTATTTGTTGAGTTTTCAAGAAAGATATAATATCCCTGCAACAGGAGAATTAGATGAAAAAACAATTCAACTTCTAAATAGACCAAGATGTGCTGTAAGTGAAGCAGCTTCCGACGATGATCATTCTTTTAGAGTTAAATCAAAATGGTCAAAATTTGATTTGAAATGGTATTTCCCTCAGGCAACTCGGGCAAATCCAGAATATCTTGAAGTAACCAAAAAGGCTTTTGAAGTGTGGAGTAACAGTTCAAAGTTTAAATTTGAATTAATACACAAAACACGACCTTATGCTCCCGATATAACTATTACAGTTGTACGGGGAAAGCACTATTTTCGAGCAGATTGCCAAGGTAGAGATGAGTGCTCCAGTACATTTGATGGTCCCGGAAAGGTGTTGGCACATGCTTATTTCCCAAAAGGCAACAGTTGTGTAGAGCTTCATATTGATGCTGATGAGAAGTGGGATTTAAGTTTGGATGGATCAACTTCAGAAGATCAGACTAGTCTACTTATGGTATTAATTCATGAAATTGGGCATATCCTAGGAATTGCTCACAGTGATATTGAGTCAGCAATAATGTATCCATGGTATCAATTCAACATTGCTCCTAAATTGGATGAGGATGATAAAATGGCCCTTGAAGCTCTTTATGGACCAATCAATGATCCTTTCAAACCCACATCTCGTCCACCACCGTCTACAAAGACACTTGATCATAGACATCAACCAAATGAACCGGATAAAAATTTATGCGATATAACACCGGAGTATATGTTCATTGCCATGGCTGGTGAATTTGAAAATTACCATTTATATATTATTAATGGAAATTCCCTATGGAAAATTGATTTGAACTCGAAACTTATTCCCTCGCAACCAGAAATACTCGATGATTATTTACCTGAAGAAGTGGGCCCCGTAATTCAAATTTTTCAAAGTTCTTCAAATAATTTAATAGCAGTCAATGACCGTAAATACTATGTAGCAGATTTTCCCGCTCTACAAATACTTGAGGAAAATAATTTAATTATACCTAAAAATTCTCAAATAAACACAATGTTTCAAAGCAATCATGGGAAAATATATGTATTTTATAATAACAGTAATTATATTGAATTTGACAAGAACTTGAAAACTGTCCAGAACAGAGGACAAATAAAAGATATTTTCCCTGGACTACCCACAGATGTTACGGGGGCATTCCAGTACATTGACGGACACATGTACTTTTTCAAAAACACCACATACTACAAATATAATGAGTTTACCAAAAAACTTGTTGCGGCCGGACCCTTTAATTGGAACATATTTGGAGACCTTTTAAATCATCTCAAGACTTTATTAACAAAAATAATTTCTTTTTATCAATAATATTTTTAAAATAAACTTTTGCAAATTATTAAATTGTTTTTCTGAAATTCCTACGAACGTTACATTAAAATGTATCGAATAGTAGAACCGGATGAAGCCTCGGTTTGATAATATAATTCCAGATAGTTCTAAGACCGCAATCGGAAAAATCCATTATCACAACAGGAAATGATAAATATGAAAATAAAAACAACTCACCACTGAAATTTTGTAAAATTGATATGTCTCAAACCACAATCAGAAAAAATCAACATCACAACAGGAAATGCGAAATATCAAAAACCTTGGAAATTGTACAAAAATGATATGTTTTTAGACCACAATAACCAAATAGAAAATAAATTATCAACAAAAATAATAGTTTATCACAATTTCACGAAAGTGATATGAAATCCTTGAAAAAAGGTATAAATACATTTTTGGTATTACGGCAACGACAGTTCCATATTGACAATCAACGAGTCTAGTTCGAGTTCGAGTTTTTTAAAAAACAAAGTAAGTTTTATCTTTATATTTTTTATTTGCTCTTTACATTTAGTTTCCAAAAATATTTTGAAAAAGTTTTATTTGCTATAAATTTATTGGGGGGAAACTCCTTGTCGACTGTTACAACAATTATCATGTTCATTTCAGATGAATTTTATTAATGAACTAAATACCTTCTCTACTTCTACAGAGGTAGAGAATAAACCAATTAGGAAGCTGAGAGAAATTCCTGAAAACATCCCACAAAAAATCAGCCACATTAAAGTAGTGCGATCCAAATTTGGTGAAGCTATATTGGTTGAATTGGAAGAGAGCGTAACTTTTCTCCCCCAAAGGGTAGTGGAAAAATACAAGAAATATATCGCAGATATAAACAAGGGGAGCTATAGTTTGGTGTTTTTGGGGCTACAGAATATTTCTAGTGGATACCGCCCCAGGACACTATTTAAAATAGAAGAAAACAATTAAACGGTAAGATTTTTTATTTTTAAAATCATGTTAATTATTTAGCGAGGGCCTGAGGTCCACTCACATTTAACCTAACCTAATCATTTTAAAAATTATTTTTTCGTTTCAGCAACACATTACAAAATTTAAAAGCAACCGGCTGAGGTCAACTTCAGAAGTACACATCCGCAGTCACAATATAACCCATTGCACCCATTGGAAGCGACCTGCTGAGGGCAACTTGAAAATTGAGGAAATTCGCCTCCGCAGTCGAAGACAACTTTAGAAAGCTGGTGAGTACATTTTTATTCATATACTCAAGAATGTCGAACTTCAGTGTTACTCTACAGCAAATTGATGAAATTTTAAATTCTCTAAATAAAATTCAAACCTTTTCAAATAGAAACAAATGGATTTTACTGATTAATAAACACCTCAGAAAATGTAATCTTGCTTTAAAATCTTTCAAGTTTTCGATCGGAGTAAAACATAAAATTCATACAAAAATAGCACATTTGAAGCGCATGCGATGTTTAATAAAAGGGACTCATATGGGTGGAGGACTTGAGAAATCTAGTAAAAGGGTCAAGTGGGAAAGCATTAGTGCTGCATTTCAATGTCGATTAAAAACAGGAGTTATTATAAACTTGTCACATAAAGATATGAATGCATTCTTTACAGATGCTTTCAAAATTTTTAAAAACAAGATTTTATTAGTTCTCAAGAAAACACAAATTTCAAAAGTGAACACCACCTTTTGTGGGGATTTTATTAAACAATCAAAAGACGTGGAGTTAGTGGACCGCAAATATTTCAGTACTCCCAATGTTGTATTAGACATTGGAGATGATTTACATGATTGGTTTAGAATAAATATTATTGATCCTATTTTGAACAGTTTATCAGAATTTGCTGAAAAAGAAAGCGGGTGGGCATTATCTCGAATAATTTTTTTGGAAGTTGCAATAAACAAATATGAAATGGGGGTTGGCTCGTCTTTCATTCCACTACCAGAACCAATTTCTCGAAGGAAGGCAATTGTAAACGTTTGTAATATGGACCAAGCTTGTTTTTACTGGGCAGTAAACAGTTTTTTAAATCCTACTACTAATCCTCATCGTACTTCATCGTATCCACATTACTCTGAAGTTCTAAATACAAAGGGCTTAGATATTGAAATGCCACTGTCCCAAATTACAAAATTTGAAAAATTAAATAATATATCAGTAAACGTATACTCTTTAGAACTAAATCAATCGAATAAATCTACATTTTATACAGTAGTTCCTACAAGATTAACTAAAAATAAACTTGAAAGACATGTTAACCTATTGCTGGTTCAATCCAAGTATTATCCCAAGTTAAATGATTATGATGCACCTCCTGTAGACGATACGAATGAAAACATTAAGTACCACTATTGTTGGATAAAAAATTTATCTAGATTAATTTCATCTCAACTTAATAGAAGTAGGTATAAAAAATTCATTTGCGATAGGTGTTTGAACTATTTTCATAGTAAACAAATTTTGGATAAGCATGAAAGTGTTTGTAAAAATATGAATGAGTCAAAAATTTCTTTTCCCAATCATACTCACATTGAATTTAAAAATTTCATTTATAAGCAGAAATGTCCGTTTGTTATTTATAGTGATTTAGAATCCATACTAAAGGCTTATACAGATCAACAAAAAACAGATAAAACTAAAAAATATCAACAACACGTAGCTTTTTCTGCAGGATATTATTTAAAATGCGCTTACGATGATCAGCTTTCATATTATAAATATCATCAGGGTGAAGACTGCATAGATTGGTTTACCAATCAGTTAACTGATGTAGCAAAATTTGTAGAGTCCAAAATTTTAGATATAATACCCCTTGGTGTTACACCCAACTTGGCGAATGCACTAAATTGTCACATTTGTGAACATAAATTTACTGATAAAGATATAGTCGTTAGGGATCATGATCATTTCACTGGAAAATTTCGTGGATATGCTCATCAAGCATGTAATTTGAATTTTAAAAAAGTTTTTGTTGTTCCAGTGATTTTTCATAACTTAAGCGGCTATGACTCACATTTTGTTATTAAGGAAATTGCAAAACGTGGTAAGGTTTCCATACTACCAATAAATAAGGAAAAATATATAAGTTTTACCCTACATGATTCTGAAACTAGCATCAAGTTTAGGTTCATAGACTCCTTTAGATTTATGGGAGCAAGTCTAGACGAACTGGTATCTACACTGAAGGAGGATGATTTTAAAAATTTAAAACACGAGTTTCATGATTTAAATAACCAAAAACTGAAACTTTTGATGAAAAAAGGGGTTTTTCCATACGATTACATCGATTGTATAGAAAAGCTCAACGATGTAGAATTACCGTCCATTGAAAAATTTTACAATAAACTTTACGATTCGAATATTTCCATGGAACAATATAACCATGCAAAAAATGTTTGGGAGTATTTTGATACTGCTAACCTGGGAGAGTATAGTCAGCTATATATGAAAACAGACATACTGTTATTAGCAGACGTTTTTGAGCAGTTACGAAGTAATTGTTTGCAAACGTATCAGCTAGATCCTGCGTGGTACTATACTCTTCCTGGGTATACATGGGATGCAATGTTAAAGTATACCCAAATAAAATTAGAATTACTTAAGGATATTGATATGATTATGTTTATTGAGAGGGGTATTCGGGGAGGTATATCTGTTTGCTCAAATCGATATTCCGAAGCCAACAATAAATACATGGAGGAGGAGTATGACCCCCAAAAACCCTCCAAGTACCTCTTGTACCTAGATGTGAACAATCTTTATGGGTGGGCAATGTCAGAATTCCTCCCTTATGCAGACTTCAAATGGGAAGATAACTTGAACATTGATATCAATCAAATTGCAGACGACTCTCTAGAGGGGTACATTCTTGAGGTAGACCTGGAGTACCCTAAGGAGCTACACGATCTACACCAAGATTTTCCTTTTTGTCCTGAGCACAAAACGCCTCCCAATTCCAAATTAAAAAAACTCATGGCTACCCTACACAATAAACATAATTATATCCTACACTATCGAAATTTAAAACAAGCTTTAGCAAATGGTTTGATTTTAACAAAAATACATAGAATTTTAAAATTTAAGCAAGCTGCATGGTTAAAACCCTACATCGCTTTAAATACTAAACTAAGAACGGAAGCTACTACAGCTTTTGCCAAAAATTTGTATAAATTGATGAATAACGCGGTGTTTGGTAAAACCATGGAAAATATACGGAATCATAGGATAGTGAAATTATCAAGATCATATTTGGGACGTTATGGAGCTAAAAACTTAATTGCTAGTCCTTGGTTTCATTCTAGAACAATTTTTGAAGAAAATTTAGTTGCAATAGAATTAAAAAAGAGTAATCTCGTTTTCAATAAGCCCCTGTACATTGGGATGGCCATTTTAGACATTTCAAAAACTTGTATGTATGACTTCCATTATTCATACATCATCCCTAAATTGGGGAAAAAAAATTGTAAATTAATGTATACAGATACAGATAGTTTCACGTATGAACTTCATTGTAATGACGTATACGAAGGAGTGATAAAGGATGATATTCACATGTTTGATACGAGTGATTATGCAGAGGGTAATTACTTTAACATTCCGTTAGCAAACAAAAAGGTGTTAGGTTTGATGAAAGATGAATGTAATGGTTCTATTATGACACATTTCATAGGGCTACGTTCAAAAATGTATGCTTTTAAAGTTAGGGGTGGGAAAATAGTGAAAAAATCTAAGGGGGTAAAGAAAAATGTTGTAAGAAATAAAATTACTTTCGAAGATTACTTGAACTGTTTAAAAAACTGGGAGTCTAAGTACATTTTCCAAAACACAATTCAGTCCTATGCACATAACGTTTTCAGCATTGAACAAAAGAAAGTGGGCCTTTCTCCTGAAGATGATAAGCGGGCACTAATTCCAGAGTCGTTTGATACGCTTCCCTGGGGGCATTACAAACTAAGTAACACTGAGTAATTTAATTTTTTGTTGAGTATATGTATATAAAAATGTACTCTGATTGTTTTAGAGAAACTTCATAATTCTCCTAGAACTCACAGATTTAGGGGAACATATGATAGTGATAGCGATATTGATCATTTTGACGAATTCTAGTATTATCAATTCATTTTTTTGTTTTTCTTTCATTTTTATAATTTAATCTTTTGTCGGTTCAATCAAATTTTGTGATTTAGACTTTTAAGATGTGTGAGTTTTATAGTTATTGTTGTAGAAATATTCAGTTCAAAATCCTTCTCTCTTCAAGATAATATATTTTATATTTCAAGTTTATTTTTATCTATAACATTTTGTAAATACATTTTTCGACCTTTTAAAAGATTAATGTTATAGTTTCCTAGAAGTAAGAATTGAAGTGCTCGATCTTCGAGTCACATAGACCAGATATAAATTTAGGCATAATTTAGACGATATATCTAGAGTATAACCAGATGTTAAAAAGGTCATATAGAGTAACATAGTTGTAAGTAGTTAGTTAGTTCTCTCTGATTCTCGAAATAGAAAAGACATACTTCCGAATCTCTATTTTAAATAAATAAATCAATCAAAATACATTTGTCAATTATTTAATAATAGACCGTTACCCAATCCATAAACCCAACAGGTTATGGGCCCAGGTTACGTTCTTAATTAATTGACATTATTAAAATAAAAATTTTCGTGAAAGAGTGAAAATTAAATTTTAAAGTGCATTTAAAAATTAGTGAGTGCAAACTAAAAACAATATGGAAAATTTTAAATCAAAAAGGAACATTCAACCTTTTAACGGTGAAAATTATAATATATGGAAGTTTAGAATCCGTAATTTTTTAACTGAACTCGAAGTGATTTATGTGATCGATAAACCGGAACCGACGAATCCTGACAACAAGTGGAAGAAATCGGAATTAACTGCGAAAAATGTTTTAATTGAGTATTTGTCTGATTCGTATTTAAGTTATGTGAAACCGGAATCATCGACAAAACAAATTTTCGCCGCATTGGACAATATCTTCGAACGGAAAAGTGTAGCGAAACAGCTCGGGGCTCGAAAAAAATTGTTCAGTTTAAAACTAGAAGGTGATACAGATTTATGTAAGCATTTTATGCAGTTTGATTCGTTGATATCAGAGTTAGCATCAGCCGGAGCAACTATCTCAGAAGTTGATAAAGTGGCCCAATTATTACTGACTTTACCAAGTTCTTACAATGGTGTCATAACAGCTATAGAGACTTTATCGGAAGACAATATGACGTTAAGTTTTGTAAAAACACGGTTATTAGATCACGAAATTAAACTTGTAAATGAAAATCTTGACACAAGTAAAAAGGTTCTCCATGTGGAGCAGAAAATAAATGAAGTGAAACGACATTTCAAGGACTTTAGAAAATCGTCGAAAAATCATCGCAGATTCGTCAAGCCGAAGCAGAATAATGCAAATAATAAAAAGCATATTAAGTGTAATCATTGTGGTAGGAGAGGACATTATAAGAATGAGTGCCGTTACTACCTGAGAACTTTAAAGCCACAACCAAATGCAGAAAGACCTAGGACCATTCAGACCATCCAAGTTGCCCCACAAAACGAAGACGGATTTGCATTTATGGCTGGAAACTTTCGATTAGAAAATGAAGAAAATAAAATTTCTTTTCTACTCGATTCAGGTGCCTCTGACCATCTGATAAACCGAGAGGATTTAGCCGATACCTTTTCTGACCTGCGGACACCTATCAAAATTTCCATTGCGAAAAATGGAGCTTTCATCACTGCAACCAAAATGGGGACCATCATACTGGAAAGCAACATTGGAGTTCATGGACAAATTGAGAATGTACTGTACAGTCCTGATGTACCGTATAATTTGTTATCAGTTTTCAAGATGCAGCAAGCAGGGTACTCGGTAAACTTCAGTGATTCTGGAGTGACAGTAAGCCGTAATGGTAAGACGGTAATGACAGGTAAACCGAAGAACAATTTATTTACTCTCGAGTTTTCGGTAAGTAAAAGCTTTATCAATTATTCAAATAACACTTCTAATTCCGATTATAAATTATGGCATCAGCGACTAGGCCATATCGGAAAAGATAAGTTTAATGAAATTAGAAATAAGCAATTAGTAAATGACGTAGAAAAATTGAGCAAAGTAATACCTGATAATGATCTATGTGAAGCTTGCATTAACGGTAAACAAGCTCGACTATCATTTAATAAATTTAAAAATAAAGATTACATAAAAAGACCATTATTTAATATACATACAGATGTATGTGGTCCCATTACGCCTTCTGCGATAAATGATAAAAATTATTTTGTATTGTTTGTTGATGAATTCACTCATTATTGTGTAACTTATTTAATTAAAAGTAAATCTGATGTTTTTGCAATGTTTAAAGATTATGTAGCAAAGAGTGAGTCCAGGTTTAACTTGAAAATAGTAAATTTATATTCAGATAATGGTAGAGAGTATTTATCTAACGAGATGAAAGATTATTGTGTAAAAAGAGGCATTAGTTATCATCTTACAATACCACGAACTCCACAGTTAAATGGTGTATCTGAAAGAATGGTTAGAACCATCACAGAGAAAGCGCGAACAATGATATCTGGTGCAAAATTAGACAAATTATTTTGGGGTGATGCAGTTTTAACTGCAACATATCTAATTAATATGACACCAACGAAATCATTGAATGCAAACAAAACACCATATGAAATGTGGTATAATAGGAAACCACAATTAAAATACCTAAAGGTTTTCGGATCAACTGTGTATACGCACGTTAAAACCAGTAAAAATAAGTTTGATGAAAAATCATCAAAGGGAATACTGGTAGGTTACGAGCCAAATGGGTATAGAGTTTATGAAGTGGAGAATGATAAATATGTGGTAGTAAGAGATGTTATTGTAGATGAGAAAAATTTTATTGAGTCAAGACCAAAAATAAAAGTACTTGAAGGTCAGGTCGATTCAGGTAGAAAAACTGTTGTCCCTAACGATGCGTTAAACTCAGTAAACGACCCTTATAATGAGCCTAACAATAGTAAAACAGTTAGTGATAGCAATATTGAAAATGCACACAATACAGTGCCTCAACTTAATGACACACAGACAGACAGTGTTGAAAAACAAACCGATAATGCTTCATATTTTCAAGATAAAAATAGGGTAGTACTTAGGCGAAGTAATAGACTCAAAGATCGTAGCCAAGCTTCATATAATGAAGATAATATACCTGACGATTATTTGTTATGTGCACAATCCATTGTATGTCCTATTCCTAATTCATACCAAGAAATTAAGTATAGGAATGATGCTAAACAATGGAAGCAAGCAATTAAAGATGAATTAGATTCTTTGATAATAAATAAAACTTGGACTTTAGTACCAAAACCAAGTAATAAGAATATAGTAGATTGCAAATGGATATTTACTATAAAGAACGATGAGTTCGGAAATCCATTTAAGTATAAAGCTCGTTTAGTTGCCAGAGGTTTTAGTCAAAAATATCTTATAGATTATGATGAAACATTTGCTCCAGTTGCAAGGATTTCGACATTTAGATTTTTAATAGCTTTTTCAAATCAACATAGCTTGTTAGTCCACCAGATGGATGTAAAAACTGCGTTTTTAAATGGTGAATTAAAAGAGGAAATATATATGAGAGTACCTGAGGGTGTAAAAGGCCAGGACGGTCAAGTCTGTAAGTTAAACAAAGCATTATATGGTTTAAAACAAGCTGCCAGATGTTGGTTTGAAATATTTGAAAAGACTCTTAAAGAAATAGGTTTTACAAATTCCCATGGAGATCCGTGCATGTACATACTAGATAAAGGAGATGTTTCTAAAAATATTTACATTGTGTTGTATGTGGATGATCTAGTGATATGTACTGCAGAGGAAATTACAATGAAAAATTTTAAAAATTATTTAATGAATAAATTTTCTATGGTTGATTTAAAAGAGGTGAAGACTTTCTTAGGTATTAGAGTTACTAGAGAAATTAAAGTAATAACACTAGATCAAAGCATATATATTAAAGCAGTATTAAATAAATTTAATATGGCAGATTGTAAGCCTGTAAGTACACCACTAGTGACTAATTTAGATTATAAGGCATTAGAATCTGATGAGAAGTACGATGCTCCGTGTCGAAGTCTCATCGGGTGTATAATGTATTTAATGGTATGTACAAGACCCGATCTAACTTTAACAATTAGTATATTAAGCAGATATATGAATAAAAATAATCAAGAGCCTTGGCAATGTTTAAAACGAGTACTTAGATATTTACGAGGTACCATAAATTTGAAATTAAAATATGTACAGGGAACATATAATAATATATTTACAGGGTATGTTGACTCTGATTGGGGAGGAAATGATAGTGAAAATCATGATCTAGATTCTAAAAGAAAAAGTACAACGGGTTATTTGTTTAAGCTATATGATAGATGTACAATATGTTGGAACACAAAAAGGCAGGCATCTGTGGCAGGTTCATCTACAGAGGCTGAATATATGGCTCTGTATGAAGCTGTCAAAGAGGCAATGTGGTTGAAAATCTTAGCAGCAGGTATTAACCTAGAAACTATAGAACCTATTTTAATTTATGAAGATAACAACGGATGTATTAGCATAGCTAATAATCCAACAAGCCACAAAAGATCCAAACATATTGACATCAAATATCATTTCTCTCGAGAACAGTGTGCGAAAAAGACTATAATTCTTAAACATATTTCAACAGGTGAGCAAATTGCAGATATGCTGACCAAGCCGCTGCCAAAGATCAAGTTCCTGGAGTTAAGAGCGAAAATGGGATTGGAAGATTGATTAATACATAATAAATAGTATCTAGATTTAATATTATAATTGTAATTTTTTTGATCTGATAAGGTTTTTCTGGGTTTCCCTTATCGTGAAGACAGATGTCGGATCATTATATTTACGGTTAGTAATAGCCGTCCCAGACAAAGAGTTTAGGAAGGTATGTCGATTAAAAAAATAAAAATAAAAATTTTATATATTGTTTTCAACTATTATATCTAGTTAATAATATTCTATGTTGTATTGTAATTGATATTATGGATCTTAAGAGAGATTAATTTTGAGGGGGCGTGTAGAAATATTCAGTTCAAAATCCTTCTCTCTTCAAGATAATATATTTTATATTTCAAGTTTATTTTTATCTATAACATTTTGTAAATACATTTTTCGACCTTTTAAAAGATTAATGTTATAGTTTCCTAGAAGTAAGAATTGAAGTGCTCGATCTTCGAGTCACATAGACCAGATATAAATTTAGGCATAATTTAGACGATATATCTAGAGTATAACCAGATGTTAAAAAGGACATATAGAGTAACATAGTTGTAAGTAGTTAGTTAGTTCTCTCTGATTCTCGAAATAGAAAAGACATACTTCCGAATCTCTATTTTAAATAAATAAATCAATCAAAATACATTTGTCAATTATTTAATAATAGACCGTTACCCAATCCATAAACCCAACAATTGTTTATCATAAATATATTAATCTTTTGTCAGTTCAAACAAATTTTGTGATTTGGACTTTTAAGATGTGTAAGTTTTATAGTTATTGTTTATCATAAATATATTGATCTTTTGCCGGTTCAATAAAATTTTGTGATTTAGACTTTTAAGATGTGTA
>CAJUYG010005261.1:3874-14329 GCA_910591675.1 Galerucella calmariensis | reverse complement strand
CCAGACAGAAACGCTGGAGGGGAGCAAGCAGAGAGGAAGTACAGGATAGGATGGATGAGGAAATGGAGAGAAGGTGGGATGAGTATGAGGGCGCGCTAAAAGGAGCGATTGAGAGCAGGAGAAATTGGGTGGACCGGAAATTTGGAGAAGTGAACTACTTCTTGACGCAGGTGCTCACAGGGCATGGGTCGAGAGTGGGTTACCTCCACAAGATTGGGAAAAGAGAAACTGGAGTGTGCGAGAGATGTGAAGTGGAGGATGATGTGGGACATGTGTTTAGATGCTGGAAGAATGAGGAAGTTTTGAAGAAGTTAGAGAATAAACTGGGAGAGGCGGTGTATTGGGTAAATATGGTGGAGATTATGTTGAAGGGCGAGGAGGAATGGATGGAGATAAGTGGCGTAGTAGAGAGCATGATAAGGGAAAGAGAAGGACTCGCTATGGAATGAGAGAGGTGGGAGTGAAAGAAGGAGGAAGATGAGGGAGAGTGTGTGAGGGACCGCCGCCCGTCTTGAAGTATGCTAGGGTAGTGATTCCAAGGCGGGAGTAACGGTGAGTTTGAGGTGGGTTTGGTTGGTAGGCATCTCCGTGGGGATGAGTCCAACACTGTCTGGGTACTGGTTAAGGACCCAGTCGAACATGAGTTTCCCATCTCGGCCCAAAAAAAAAAGGAAACACCTCCATACTATGGGGCTAGTGGACACACCCCTTTGCAGGATGTGTGAACAGGAAGATGAAACTGTCAGGCATGTCTTATGCGAGTGTACGGAGTTATCGTCAATAAGAGAGTGTGTGTTCGGTCTTGGCCTACATCTGCCGATATAAAGGAGATGTATCCCAGTGATCTGTCCACCTTCCTGGGAGGGACAGGATGGACGATGACCTAGGAGGACAACTCCTCGGGAGGATGTACAATGGGTCACATGTGGCCTAAGTGCTGTGAGCCTACACTCACCCTTCCCACTCTACAGATACAGATACAGAATACCGCAGCAACGGTGGTGGTGGGGAGCGCTCTCACTCCATCAACCGCCATGCATAGTCTATCTATTTCTATTATGAATGATATTTATTTCCATGTTTGCCGGCAACTAAACCCCGGAAAAAGTGTTTGGCTTTTTGTAATTATTTTTTTCCGTATTTAATCAAGACGCTGTTGAAATTTCAGCGTGAACACACCAAATTGTATAAAAAAAATCAACTTTGGGGTAGACTCATTAAATATAAACCCCTTTAAAACTGTCTGCCCAAATGGTTGTATTTCTTAAATAACCTAAACTTTCAATTACTGGTTGTTGGCTGCTGAATCAATCACTTTTTTGGGTCATATTTTTTCACACCTTTTTAGGTGTCCCAAGGTGGGTCAAGCCAACACAGGTATATCTACTTTTCCATACAATATATTTCAAATAAAAAAATTTCAAGGTGCATCAAACACTTCATGAAACGTGCGTGACCAGCTCTCCGACTACTATATTTATAAGAATTTGATATAATTGATGATGTCAAGGAAAGTGAATTGTCAAAAAGTTGTCAATAAATTTGAATACGAAAAATGTTTCTCAATTTCTGGACTCGATTCCACCTCTTGACCCGTGCTTAACTTAAGTATTTTAGGTAAGAAGTCATCGCATAGTACAAACATATTACTATTTTTTGTGCAATAACAGCTTCTCCATGAGTATAGATTGCTTAGTAATTCCAAAGATCACTGATAAATTACCGTGGGTCAGCTTTGATCCCAAAATGATGAACATTCATAGTTCTTCTCAACTTGCAGGTCCCAATTACTAAGTATCCTCGCAAATAGATCTTTTGCTAGGATCGCAGGTTTTCTAGTCTATTGTAGGTCAAGGCGGAATGAGTTTAGGAGAAAGTATGCCAATACTGCGTTAGGGTGAATGATTGCAGGAAATGTTTCCAAATTCCAAAAAACAATACAGAACATAATATTGATAAGCAAATTATAAAATTTTGTACAATCGAGGAACTTTCCAATAAAAATAAATTACTTTTGCTAATTGTATTCTCAGAATACCACAAAACGAAATATCCTTGCCGAAGTAAGACTATTTCCGCGAGGTTACCTTGAGAGGACTTTTGGATTTGGAAAAGGAATTTTTAAAGAACACATTCCTACGACAAGAATATGTCTCATTTATGGAAGAACACAAGATTTTGTGCCATATGACTGAAATGATACAAAATCCTGTTACTCAGAATACTGACCTTACCATGATTTGATAAAATCCACCAGCTAGATAATAATATGTAGGGGGGAGGGGTTCGACCCATCGGCAAAGATATATACTGGATTGTCCATACATAATGTACAATTTGTTGTCTTTGCGCTACAAAGTCAGTCAAATTCAGGCAATTAAAATACGTTATAACGACGGATATCTCCGATGTGAAGATATCCCAGCCCCGTTTAACTTTTAACTATAATTCATTATGCTCCTAGTGAACGGTCTATTCTTTGAAAAGCAATTTTTAAATTTGTTAGTCGGTACAATGGTATAATAATTTCATCTTGACATCTGATAAGACGCTTTCCTTATATAAGAAAATTGTTGCAGGAAGCTGTTTTTAAGCGAATAATTTCTAAAAGTTTTTATATCGACGATGTAAAACCGAGAAAAAGAGAAGATCTGACCATTGGAAAGATCTAGTAGGGCTTATACAATCAAAGACCCTTCTGGGTGACTACAACCTGTTGAGATCAAAAGAATGCATAAGTCAAAGTAAAACTGCGCTAAGAGTTTTAACAGGGATCCTAACGAGACATTGTCGCCTGAATGGGCACCTGAAAAAGCTCAAAATAGTGGAGGAAGAAGAATGCAGATTTCGTGGAATGGAAGAAGAAACCTCCATCCACATACTTTCCAACTGCACAGCACTCCAGAATCCTAGAGCACAGCACCTGGGAGATTACTGGATAGAAGAGGAACATTTGCCTAAGTTGAAGCCTGCAGACATCCTAAAATTCCTCCGGGACATAGGACTAAAGGAACTACTAGTTTCTGATACTCTCCTTAGAAACTGAGTAGAAGTAAGGAGGCACAATAGATCTTTCAGGTCTCAGTGAATGTCACCCGTAAATCACACATACATACATATCAGCGATTTATCAACGGGAGCAGACTCTGTCGCCGAATTGGTACAATTGCAAAAATATATTTTCAAGATTCTATTGGATTTGGATGCGGCTCTGAGCCAATTCAGTTTGGATGGAGATAAGCCTGTCAGTGTTCTTTAAATAGGGCCAGATGAAGATAATAAGACTCCAGATGTACTAAGGAACACAACCTCTGACTTTATCGAATATGAAACCAGAGATTTCAATAGGTTTGTTTGTACAACAGTCAGAAACTATCAAAGACCGTCAGAGGCATGCGCATTAAAGGATGAATTTCCAATCGATCGGAAATTTCTTAAACTCTGACATTCCGTTTGTGATTCGTTGTAAATCGATTGGCAATTTTTTTTGTACGAACGGGAGGAAAATTTTGACATCACGACAGTGATGTCTTTGATAAAAATGAACTGAAAGTTCTTCATCACTTGAAGAAGAGCTTGCAGTATTGTCTTTCATCTGAAAAAAAAAATGAAGAAGAAATGAATCATTTTGTAATGTGTGCGTCATTCTCTCGCCATCCTGATAAGAAGCCAGAGATTTTTTTCCAAATGTCCGGTTACAGCATAAAAATGATTTTACTCAAGTTTTATTCTAGAAGGAACTGACTAGTTAGCTATTCCAGTGTTTTTCTCACCATATCTAAAAAATAGTAAAAATATGTCACTTTCTACAGCATCACAATACGCATGCTCAAACTAAAAATTTGATCCCAGTCAGCAAATTATTCTGATAGTTGGCCACTGATCCAAAACCGCAAATTTCTTTCTTCGAACAAAGGATTTTTTAATCACCAACTGCCAAATTGTTCCTACGAACGCTTTTTATTAATGCGCATGCCTTTGACGGTCTCTGATAGTTTCTGACTGTTATACAAACAAACCTATTGTGTATGTCACAGTTTTCACGAGGGAACTTCATATTCCTACACTGACATGTGATCTCTAACTACGAATCAACGCGTATTCGTATTGAACATTTCACCTTAATCGGGATGCGTTTCAGAGACCATTTCTATTAAACTGGCGCGCGGATTTAAACAGCTTTTCAGGTGATCAAAAGATTCTATTTATGATCTAAGATGAGATTTCAAATATCTCGCTTACAATTTTCCCATTCAAGTAGTGTAGTCGAATCAAGTTTTGTGGAAACTGGATTAATAAGCAATGTACCCCATTGCTTCATCAACTGTTCGGGATTATTTGCTTTGTTGTCAAATGATTTTTTAAGGGTTTGGCTGTGGTAGATAGCTCGCAATTGGATAGAGCAGCTGATCGTTGTCAAAACGTTCAGTGTTCAGTGTTTTCCATCCTACATTATAATTAGCTGTGGAAATTTCTAACGATTGTATTATTCCTGCCGCCGCATCCTCTAAAGATGCCCTCAAATAATGAAATTTTTGCACAGTACTTATTGTTTGATTCTCTCGAATGAGAGACTTATTCTGTATCACTGAATTCCAGCCAAGTTTGGAACGAACCATGGAATTCGGGTTAATTTATTGTTGGTAATTTTATTTAAGGAGAGGAATCAAAATTTTTTTGTTGTGGATACGTTCTTTGATATTAGAAATATTTTTGGTTCCATAGTCCAATATAATATTTTTTGTCTGAATATCCAAGCAAAAAAAAAGATAAAGATGACCATAACAAAAGGAGAAAATTATTAAAAAATGCTATAAGAGAAGAGAGAAAGAAGCATTGAAGAAATTTGGTCAGCAGTTGACAGAAGCACATAAGATAGCTGACCGAAAATTCTGGACATGAATAAAAGGAATGAGAGGAAGTGAGAGAAAATAAATGAAAGCAGTAAGATATGAATAATCAGTTACAAACAGAAAATACAGAGATAAGGGAAACTTAGGCTAGATTCTACGAAGATAAATTCAATACCTTAACAAAGGAAAAAGGGATTGTCATGAAATATGAAGAAATAAAATATGGACAGGAAAAGCAAGTGGAGAAGACGGCTGTAACGTACAAAATACATAATCGGTCAATTGATACGCTCAAGGTTCGGAGTAAGTTTTTAAATTGGAAATATACAAAAAGTTGATGATACAGTTTGAACAACTTATATTTTTCAATCTACTTTGACACTCTATCTCCAAATTGAAGATGGGAAATATTGACAATTACTTTTTAAAATTAAATTGGAGAGTGTCTGTAATATGGGTGAGGAGCCGTAAATTTATCACAGATACACATTCGCATATATATTGTTTCTTCAACAGTTGTTTTAATATGCCTATTAGGCGCTCTCACTATCCGTTTCATCAATGAGATCCAGGAGGGTTGAATTTATATTTTAGTCTTTGAGCAATACTTTCCCTCTCCAATTTTATCCAATCTATATTTTTTATCGAGTTTTTTGTTGATTTATTGATCATAGTGTGCTCCCACAATCACAGATCAAATTTTCCTTTCAGCATCACTTAAGTGGATTCCAAAATAAATTCATTGCGAACTTTTCCATTATTAACACTGGTAACACAGTTATCTACGTAAGAAGTATTCATCAATTTTGTTCTTACCCAATTAGAACATTTTAAATATCCTTCCGGCTGATCAATAGCATTTTCTAAATGTTATCTTATCACTGCTGCCACTGCTGAAAATGGACTAGAAGCTACTCCGAAGCTACTCCGTTGATATTCCAAACTACCTTCCTCATCAAACCATCGGAATCTCAAGAAATCACGATCTTTTCCATTCAAACTTATTTGTAAGAACGCTTTTCTGATGTCAGATACAACACCAATTTTATGGAGCTTAAATCGAATAAGAATCGATGAAGTTAGTTTGATCAAATTTATCCCCTTTTCTAAGCAATTATTCAAGGAAACCTTATTTCTATCCCTAGCAGATGTATCGAAAACAGGCTTCAATTTTGTAGTAGTAGTATTTAATTTGACTACATGTCGATGTGACAAATAGAAATCAATCTTCTTATCAATTGGGAATATTTCTTCAATTATGCCTTCGACCTTCCATTCGCGTGAAGTTCCATCATATGTATCATAATAACCATCTTTTTCTAACTTCTTAATAAGATTATCTTGACGTTTTCCGACCATATTTGAATTATTAGCAATTGGAGGATGGCCATCAATCTAAGTTGAACCTACTCCATATCTTCCTTTATCATTGATACAAATCGAAATTTTCCATTGTATCTCCTCCTATCTTGTTTCTCCGATTGCGTTTCTGAGAATCCGAAATACACAACGTTTTCAAGTGCCACAAATGTGAGATATCATTATTGCATAACCAGCGTTGAAAAAGCATATAAATTTCCAGAATGGTCTCTGGGAATTTTCCACTTTACAACCCAACCCAACATAGATTCTATTGCCGCCAATCCACATTGCAGAGAATATCGTTTACCGGTTAAATGTTTTCCTGCAATATCAGCTCCGATTAAAATTTCCATTGGACCGTCGTTCGTATCTGAGATCGAAACACCTAGGTCATGAAGTTGGTTCATTCATGGACCTTGAGATAAAGAAACGACGTGAGTACAAATCAATGGTTGATCAAGAGCATCAAAGTTACAAATTTTCTTTTCGTTCAAATTTTTTAGATCAATGCGATATCGTTTATGATGGCTAGTTTCCGAATTTGATCCTCCGAATAGAGCATGGATTGATTGTTCTGAAGCTACAGATTCGTATCCAATTACAATCGCAACATGTTTCAAAATATATGATCGTTGTGATCCAGTATCAATTATTGCTCTTACCAATCGAGTTTTGAAATTACTGCTTAGCTGCACAACGAGTGTTTGGAGGATAATTTGATTGTGATACGTGGTGTTTGATAAATTAACAACAATCGCAGAAGCGTCATTTGTGGTTGAAATATTTAATTCTAAGGCAGGTTTCCTCTTAAAGCACATGAGAGTGGCATGTTTCCCGTTACATTTAAAACACCTGAAATCCACTTTTTCTAGCTAGGTGTCCAAATCTTAGGCATAAATAACATCTACCGTGATCAATCAATACCTTCCTTTCCTCATCGAATGATAGCCTTTTCACCTCATCATTATCGCCACAATCCGAAGGAAGATGTAATCTTTTGCAAAATATATATTTGGGAGATTTATTTTTGTTAAATAATCCGGACGCAGTAAAATAATGGCAATTACACTCTACGTTTGCTATGACACGAATGATTTGAGTTAGATAATTCAGATGAAGCATCCTCATTCAAGCTTCTTTCTACTCCAGCCTTGAGTCTATTATCCTCTCCTTATATTTCATCTCCTCTAGAAGTCTCAGCATCAATGTACTCGGCCGGCGTTTCTTCTTCTAGCATCAGGTTCAACATTTGCCTATCAAGTTCTTTCATGGTTCCTATCTTCTAATCCAAAACTTCAAGATTTCCATGTAAATCATCAATGTCGTGATTCGGGTCCAGTAATAGTTTCATCGACTCTTCAGAAAATCCTTCGAACGATGTTCGGTATGTGTATAGCTTTCAAAACCTTCTCCATTGTCCTGTCACGGTCGCAAAAATGTGTAATGTACAAAACACCTTACCGGTGAATTGATACGCCTCAAGGTTCGGAGTTAGTTTTAAAGTTGAAAATACTTATACAAAAAGTTGATGTCGTTTGAAAAACTTTTCAATCTACTTCGACAATCTTTCTCAAAATTGAAAATAACAAATATTGAGTACTACTTTTTGAAATTGAATATACTAGACAAAATTAGATATATAGCATTTTCCAACAACGGCATTGCTTCAGAAGTGATAAAATTGATAGTATAGAGGGGGGAACAATGGATTCTGGAAACATTCAAAGAGGCAGAGGAAGAACAATGAATACCTGAAGACTGGAGAAGAACCAAGATACCAATATATAAAAAGGGAACTAGATGCAGTGTAGTGATCACAGAGCCATTGGCCAGGCACAGAAGGTCTATAAGCTATATCCTTGAAAAGAGAATAATATGTAGAATGGACAAACTAATGATATTTATAAAGGGGAACCCAATAAAAAAATAGAAGAAAGTGGAGAAATAATTATTTATCGACCTAAGAGCAGCCTTCGACACAGTAAAACACACAGAAATCTGCCGATGCTTGGATGATGTGGAAATACCTAGGGGATTAAAAGAGTCTATCAGAAGCACATACGAGTACGTGAAGGCTAAAGTACAAATAGCAGGAATGAGATCGGGAGAGATTTTAATTGAAAATGAGATAAAACAGGGGAATAGCAAGAGTCTGCTTTCATTCATATTAATCATGGATCTAATACCTACTCGAAAGAAAAACAAAACTTTGCAGTTGAGCACGATAATTGGCTACAAAAATCTAAAACCAGTCAAAATGGATTAGATACTTCATGCAGATGATGTGAAAACACCAGAAATAAGATGCAGCAGATAGTGAATGTATGGTGCGAAGAAAAAGAAGAAATGGAAATGACAAATATCAAAAGGAGAACCAATAATGAGAAAATTAATTGAAAACCATTCAATTGGTATGGACATATTTTCAGAATGAAAACAGGCAGAATTACAAGGAAGGTGATGAAAGCGGGGTAAGTACTAACCACAGAAAAAGTGGATAGACCAAATAATGGAGATAGTTGATAAAAAAAAAACTAAGTGAAATGGAGAAGTTAGCAGGAGACAGGAAAGAGTGGAAGCATTAGGTACAAGAGAAACCGGAATCCTCGTACGGCACCTGAAAAGGTACGAGAAGAAGTGATATCTTCGTTACAAATTTCCTGATGTGTCAGATATTGTGTTATGTCCATTTAAATTTTCAATTTCCACGCGAATTTTTGCCGTGATAGTGTTAATATATTAAGTTAAAGTGTTAAGTCGGGACTATTTGACGGCCATTTAATGGTACCCTTATTGCCGATCCACATATAAAATTGATTACTCACAAAAGAAATTGACAACATTCTATATTACTACTATTTCTTTGATATATTTAATTTAAAGAGTTCTCCTATTTTCTTAAAAAAAAGTTGATTTGGGTATTAGTGAATAATGTGGAAAAATTGTCTGAACTATCTCTGTATAAGGGAGAAATCGAATGGTCGAATTTGCGGTGTTGCCAATGTTAATATTCATCGCATACGAATATATTTTCAAAGGCGGTTCAAAAATAATATGATCTTTGAATCGTGTGCGGTTTTTTTCATTCAAGTTATATCGCATACGGAAAAATTCGACTAATCTTGAAAATATGGCACCGACTGTATAGTGAAATTCGATACAGGTAGGGTCAAACTCACCCTCAATATATCCAAGTTAGAAAATCAATTGGTTTGAAAATAGTCCAAAAATGGAAATTATTCCTAAGCTTTGTTTTTCTCGTTTGCGACAACTTGCTATTTCATTCGAGGAACGTTTAAGTTGAGCTCCTCAAATTCGTACTTTATTTGGACTAGTAATTTGAATATTTGGGAAATCCTAGATGAAGTGAAGACACTTAAGGTGGATTCATGCAAAAGAAAATTGAAACTAAGATAGATTTGAAACTAAAACTAAGAAGATAAAACCATGTTATTGTTACGAACTCACTAATTCCGAAGCCGGTCCTGTCGCAAACGATGAATACGACCTTTCTAGAAATGTTCTTTCGCATGTAATATCCAGACTGTTCTGGAAATGTACCAGGCCATACAATGGTTTATCGCGAAAGTTCTAGAGATTTGAGGGACTAGGTATATATAGCGGGTTTTCGAGTGAATCGGGGAGTTGTTCAGTATACAGTGAATCGGTAAACAGTTTCAGTATACAGTGAGTGAACAGAAGTGAATATAAATAGTGTAGAAGATGAATTAGGACAATTATTATACCGAGTGCAGATAAATTAATAGACATTAAGTAGTGTGTATTTAAATTAAGACTATCATAGTGTGTAAGTGTTTCTTCAATAAATCGATAGTAATTAGCCATAGTGAGTGTATAATTTTATCCCACGGTAAAAACTGTTTAAATAAATAAGAAAAACATTACATTGGTGTCAGAAGTGGGATAATATAAATAAATAATTACTCAAAAATGGCTAAGAGACTATGTGACCTTAAAGTGACGGAACTAAAAGCAGAATTAGGAAATCGCGAGTTGGAAACGTCCGGAAAAAAGAGTGAATTAGTTGAAAGGCTGAAAATAGCACTGGAAAGCGGAGACTTGGATCCAAAAACATTCTTATTCAATGACGAGTCGTCCACCATAATCTCGTCAATATCTATTTTGAAGAATGATATTTCTGCTAACATCTCCTACATGGACGAGAAGATTTGTACCATGAAGGACGATATTTCTGCTAATATGGATGAGAAGATTTCTA
>CAJUYG010005260.1:0-14332 GCA_910591675.1 Galerucella calmariensis | reverse complement strand
ATATTATTAGCGAAGAAAGGTATTGCCGCTGCAATGTGAATAGCGCGCGCACCGTACGCCTCTTACTGTAAAATGTGACGTAGTCGAGAAAGATCCGTTTGGATGATAAGGCGACGCGCCACGGTCGATTTTATAACAGCGAGCGCACCGTACGCTTCTTACTGTAAAATGTGACGTAGTCGAGAAAGATCCGTTTGGATGATAAGGCGGCGCGCATTTGGTTTCTACCGGGGGACTTAAAAGTAACTCTTTGGGTTAGGTTGTTACGTCAAACGTCATGTTGTTACATCAAACATCACGTCAAACGTCACATCGTTATGTCAAACGTCACGTCAAACGTCACATCGTTATGTCAAACGACACGTCGTTAAACGATCATCAAACGGTTCTACGTATGTTCTCTTTCGTAATATGTCTTCAGAAGAGTACAGACGTCGAATTGAAGAGTTTATTAATGGCATTGGTGAATTAAAGAAAGATATTGCTTTCCATAAAGATAAAAGTGGGGTTATGAAACAAATGGAGAATCTTAGTTTATCTGATAAGAAAGTGACGTGGAGCAGTCTTCACTGGTTGTCTGAAGAGGTCCAAGCCCGTAGACTGCCGCAAACTACTTATCCGTTAAGACGTATTCAACCTACACCATGTTCAACAGAACAGAAAAGGAAATAAAAAATGAAAATAATAATGTTTTCGCAATGTCATGTGTAATATTAGTGGCTGTATTTGTTTTAATTTTAAAAATTATTTTAAAAATTGTAAAACGAAAATTCCAATCTTCATGTAATATAAAAGTTGATGAATATACAGAGTGTTTTAATAAAACCCATGTTTTTTTAAAAAAACTTTATTTATAATGGTAATACAGTATTTGAAAACCAGTGGCGGAGGCGTTGTACATTTCTTTCGGTACACGAATATACTCCAGTGGCGTGGCAGGGGTTTGGATCGTGGGCAAAGTTTCCTGTTTCACACGGCGTACCATCAAATTTGCAAACGTCAATAATATGTGGAAAAATACCGAAAATGTGACATTTCTTTTGCAGAAACTCGGCTTTCTGTTGTCCTCGAACGTAAATGTAGTCTGCGGCATACAATAACTTGCTTTCTAATATTTCATTTACTTTAGAATATTCTACATCTCCTGAAGAGTATCGAATGCCGTGCACATTTCTTTCCAAGTATGATGTGGTCTTTTTGTCCTCGTTGCTCAATGTGGAAAACGGTTGCGGTGGTAAAAATATGTAATGCGAACTTTTGAAGCCAATTTCTATGGTGAGCTCTTTGGCAACGAAAAGACCGTCTACGACAAAGCCTTGAATGTCTACGAATGCTATTCTCATGTTGACGTCTGCTCGAACACTAACTCTGATCAGCAACTAGTTCAAGCTTTTAACAATTTCGGTGAGGGGGAAGTATTCCATCACGCAATCGTGAATTATGATGCAATAGACTTTGGTATTTTCGGGAAAGCCTATGTTTGCTTCAATGTCAAGTTTCACATCGACTGTGGACGCCTTCATGCTTTCCTCCTGTTTCGAACAATCGATAACAAACAATGCCCGTTTCTTGAAAGAAGAATAATCCAGCAGGGGACGCTTCTGTGTGGAGTTTGCGTAGTTGGGATAGAATTCAGTGTAGTTAAAATAGGCTTCATTGTAGTCAGTTTTAGCGAAATCCAATTGCATTCTTTCATTGGGCCAATAGTCACCATTAAGTGATAGTCTTATACTTTGTACGTCGGCATTGTCAAATAAAGTCGGGTCAGCTGTACTCAAGTTACGTTTGTCGGTTTGAAAGAAAACAATAACAAAACGAGGTCTTTCAACTGAAGTGGATGTCTTGACAGCCCAAACTTCACGTCTTGCTCCTTTAGTAATTGAGGGTAATTCGTGTAACTCCCACTTCCTAAATGGAATAACTATAGGTTGATCTTTTTGAATGGATTTCATGAGATTTAATTTTATATCGTCATTAGGAAAGATATGTTTAACTTTTAGCTCAACGCTTGCAATGTTAATTTTAGCTGTTGTAGTGGAGAGCGTTCCAGAGACATTCTTTTCAGTAATATATAAGCAATCATTATCATTTCGTGCCCGAACTAGTCGTATTGTTTGACGCCCACATGTAATCATTGAATAATCGTTGAAAATGTTGAAAATATGTTTGAGGGGTATTTGAAGGTTGAAGGACTTGTCGCTAACATTCAGAATAGGATCTTTCGGGTAATTCCAGCCGGCTATAGCCATATGATTGGAATCTTCTTGGTTATAACAAGTCATAGCACGTACGGCACTCACTATTCCAGGATCCCGAACTGTTTCCATTTCCCTGGCACTTTCACTGTACGTACATGAATCGAATAGAAAGGCTCCAACGTTATTTGCTAATTTTACGTCACCAGCTCCGTGTATTTCAAGCGAACCTTTAATGCATAACAATGTTTCGCTCATTGCAAAGAACGAATCAACCTGATTGATGCTAAACTCCACAATGTCACTGCAATTGAATGATTTTATGAATGGAGCATAGGTTCTGTATTCAGCCTTTCGAATTGAATCATCAAACATCGGCTTACGGTAGATATCAAACATTGGAGGTATGTTGTCGTTTTGGCGTTGACGTTTTCCATACATTGTTGTCATTTTTCAATTTAAAACCCAGCGATTGCAGGACCAATTTGTTTGCGAACGTAAGCTGTTTCAGCTTTGGCGACTGCTCAGCTAATGAAGTTGAAAGTGCTGCAGATTGTCTTTTATGATTGATTATTAGCCCCATCGCGCTCTAAGCTCCAACACCAACGTACTTAGTTCTCCACGAAAGTTTACAGGCTGACCGTCCTGGTCTAAGGCTATGACAGTGATGTTGGTTATTTCACGTTGTGGTATAACGGGTAAGTAGAGCAAATTATGAGGAATTTCGTCAATGGAATATCCTGGATCTACTTGTACGACGAATTCGTAAATGGTATGAGCAGGTCTGTTTGCATCGAAGGCTCCAGTGGTAATGTTACAATCGAAGCGTATGCTAGATACTTTAATAATTTTGACGGGCAGATCTGAAGAGTGCAATTTGTTAGCGTCGAGAATTTTTGGTGAAAATCCCAATATTCTTCCAAGACTATCGGCTTCCATGAAGGAAATTTTGTATTTACTGGAAATTTCACATTTCAACGTATTGTGATTGGGTTTTAGTGAAAATACCGGTCTGGTTGAATTGCCCGCACCCAACTTATCACTGATAAACGCTTCAAGATCAGCAATTTCATAACATCCTGTGGGAAAATCAAAACTTTGAAGCTTGCCCTTGGTATCGTAGTAGTAAAACTTACAATTTTCAATGTTTGGTATACTGTGATAAGAATGAAAAGATCTTAGAGCTATTTCGTATTCATTCTTCGGATCGAGCACAATAGGCGTAGGAGGTTGGAAGGTGAACACGTGATTGGTGCTGTTAACTCTAAGCAACTGCGACATGATGACTAATGAAATACGAATAATGTTTGAATTTAAATATCATTTTTATTTTTTTAATGTTTGTTTACAAAGGAAACAAGTAGCTTGCGAACTCGGAGGGCCGTCACAATGCGTCGTCCAATCAGGTCGGTTGTAATGGATGAAACAAGGCAGTCGTATTTGTAGTTCAAAATTTGCTTGATATTCATTGGGAAGTTTATGCCACATTTCCAGCAATTCCGAAGGTCTTACACACTCTATTAGATGTTCAATGGGAAAGTGCTTCAGTTCTTCGGCAGTGAAACTACTCAATGTTTTTCCATGGTAGATATGTTGTAGTAATAGTTCCGTCATTGTAGAAATTTCAAACACAAATGACCGCAATTGATTTGATCGTAGTTTTGATATTGGGTATTGTTGTAGAAAATTCGCGCGCTCTTCCCCAGATATTTAACAACTTCTTTCGGTGGCTTCAAGTTACCAAATGAATCGAAATACTCTACATTGTTGTTTATCTTTCTGTAAGCTACCCAATGACTTCCGCTATTCTTAGATGTATCCAAATTAACCACTGCACATTCTCGTTTTCGGGGACCGGCTTTGGGGAGAGTGTCTCGCATGAAAACTCCTCGAAAATGCGGTATTTTAAGTAATTTTGCGTAATGTGTTATGTCAAAGTCGGATAGTGCGTGATTGGGTAGCTTTATTAGTTTTTTTTCAAATACAATCCAAAACCGCCTTTTGGGTACTTTTTCAGATACAGGCCAGATCCTACACGTTCCATAGCCTTATTATGACGTACATCTTCTTCCAATTTCTTTTGCGCATGCTTTGCGTCAATGACAGTTTTAGCAATCCCAGCAGCACCACCTGACAAAGCTCCAAGTGCCGAAAGACCGGCAAACAAAGGGATAAGTGGTAGGAAACCTCCGGATTTCGCTACAGGTATTACTCGAGGAACCTCGACTTCTTTTTTCCCACCAAATTCTTTAATAAGTGCTTTGGCTGCTCGTAAGGCAAACGTTGCAGTGTCTTTCAAAGATGCCCCTTTTTTCATGGACTTTCCCACTTTTAGAATGACATCTCGATGCAAGGAACGACGTTTGCGACGACAACCCATTCCCAGCTTTCTTTTCACCTTCATTCCGCCTGTTACAAGTAATGCAGCAGTTTTCTCTCCCAGTGAAGCGTCTTTTGATTTAACGCGAGCCCAAGCTTTATCTTCAAGTATCCGATCGGCTTTGTGTCGTTCCTCGAGAGACTTATTCTTCCAGTAAGAAATATCGTGTTGTTTACAAGCTGCGTCCAAGGGGTTAATGCCCGGATCTCCACGATCAAGACGTTTTTCCAATTTTGTACCAGCTAACAGAAAAACAATTAATTTTTTGCAAAAAGGGTGGGGGTGGTTTACTTACGTCCACAATACTGATAGCTAGGTAAGTGAAGTTCAATAGGTAGTTTATTGATGAGAGAATTTAAGAGACCTTCTCCTTCAAACACCAACATTAATACTGATACGCGTAAGTGGTGACACCTATATTTAAAGGATAGTACTACGAAAAACGACACACACAATGAAAATAATTCAACAAGAGCAGACTATACCCATTGAAAATCTGGATTTCACCTCAACGCCATCGATCGGCAAACATGGTAAATTGTTGCCAAATTCTTTCCGTGCCATTATATGCGGTCCCAGTGGGTGTGGTAAGACGAATGTCGTGCTGGCGCTCCTATTCAATCCAAATGGTGCGAAATTCAAAAATGTTTATGTCTATTCAAAATCGTTATTTCAACCAAAGTATCAATTGCTACAAGAAGTTATAGCGCAAGTCAAGGGTGTTGGGTATTTCCCATTTAAAGACAACGAGGAAATAATTAGTCCAGAGAAAGCTCGACCAAATTCCATCTTTTTATTCGATGACGTAGCCTGTGACGGTCAGCAGAAAATTCGTGAATACTATTCCATGTGTAGACATAAAGATATCGATGCCGCTTATCTTTGTCAAACATACTCAAAAATACCGAAACAGCTTATTCGCGACAATTGTAATGTTATTGTGTTATTCAAGCAGGATGAGGTGAACTTGAAACATATATTTGACGAACACGTATCTCCAGACATGACGTTTGACACATTCAAAAATGTGTGTTCAAAGTGTTGGTGTGACCGCTATGGTACTTTGGTAATTATGAAGGATTTTACCCTCAATGGTGGTAGGTATCGCAAAGGATTCGATAAATATATAAAATTGTAAGCTGCGTCTTTAGTCCATACCAATATGTCTGACGATAAGGTTGCTACTGCATTGCGCAAGAAAAAAGTGTCCGAACTTGCCAGATCGATTCGCAAAAAATACTTGGCGTTGAAATTAGGTAAATCAGAGCAAGATGAGTCTATTAATAAACTATTCAAACCGATATCTAAACCACTTGAAGAAATTGTGCAATCCTCAAAGACATTAGAAAAAACGATTACAAATTTAAATCCAAAAGAGGAAATAAAGAAGGAAGAAGAAGAAGAACCAGATGATGTGTTTACACCTTTTCTCGAAACGGAACCGGTGGCCGAAACCGATGAATCCGGCAATATTACACGTTCTGAATCTCCAGAAGAGATGCGCCCCGAAATTTCCCAGGAAGCTGTCGCAGACTATTTGGACCAATATCCTACCATCAGTCATCAGTTCATTGAAGATTACTTCCAAAAAGATGATAAAATCGATAAAAATTATGGTCCGATATACAACGATGAAATCGGTTGGTCATTAGGCAAACGTCGAATTGCGTTTGATGGAAAAACCGGTAATATAAACATACTACCTGAGAAAAACAAACAAGGAAGATATGTTATTGGAACACCAGGCTTGTATCAACTTCTATTTTACCGAGACCCCAGTTACAATGATCAAGATTTACAGAACTATAAAAATCTTTTGGCAACAACTGAAGTTCATTTAGACACGATAGATCGTCTTAAGGGGTCAAGTACTGAAAAATATCACTACATCATAAAACCTTTATTCAAAACAAAATCTCTAACGACGGCGAATAAATCGTCTCAGGTATTTACTCGTCTAAAATCGATTCCTTCAGCAAAAGGAAAAGGTATCGATCGTTTAAGATATAATGATAAACCTATGGAGTATATTTATTGGGACGATGTGAATGAATTGGTGGATCGTTTGAAGTTGTTGATTGCTTCAAAAGAGGCAGGTAATACGTCACACGACAACGAAATAGTAGCAATTATTAATGAACTCAAGGAGGCTGATATAATAGAATAATACAAGTTGAAACTTGTTCATTTCAATTATGCCAGTCGATAAATTCGGACATAGACATCAAACGCCCTATGCGCGTTCACCAGCGAAAATTACGTTTCCTCATACACCGGACGGTAATATTGATATTGAAAATGTGAAAATTTGTAATGTTCAGGAACCGACAACAAATAGTGATGCTGCAACAAAACAATATGTTGATGTACAGTTGAATGACCTACGTGCTATCAACTCGCCATTAATTCAAACGCATGGTGTGGTGCTGCAGCAACAGGACCGTGATATAAAGGATTTAGAAGTAGGATTGACCGAAATAAGAAATGAGCTTCATAAGACTAAAATTCCCATATTACAGGCGAATATTGATAACTTACAAAATAAAACTAACGAAATTGATGCATTCATTTCGCGAAATCCCCCTGTAGCAGGTAGGGATATGGCTACGAAGAAATATGTTGACGAATCAATTGCCACAGCAAAAGCCTTTATTCGAAAAGAATTTACTGCTTCTACGAATACAAGCATACGTGGATTGAGAAAAGAATTTACAGAAAATATCAGAACCCTCTCTGATTTGAAAAGTAACATTTCAGATATTGAGAACAATATTAAGGTTATGAATACGAATACCGTTAACCGCATTAACAGTCTGGAGCTGAAGCTAGCCGGTAATACATCATAATATGCACACCAAGGAGAAGATTCAACTCGTAAACGAACTCCACAAACCGATACGGAAAAAATTCCCTCGGAGACGCACTATCATTAAGGGCCTTGACGATCTTTGGCAAATGGATCTTGCGGAGATGAGGAATTTTGCTCCACAAAATAGGAATCATAAAATGATACTAGTCGTTATTGATTGTTTTTCAAAGTTTGTGTGGACACGCCCACTAAAGACGAAGACCGGAGAGGAGATTACTCGGGCATTCTCGGACATTCTCGCTCACACTAGACGAATACCAAAAAATCTGCAATCTGATCAGGGAAAGGAATTTTACAACAGCAAATTTCAAAATTTAATAAGAAAACACAACATAAATCATTATAGCGTATTTAGCACAATGAAAGCTTCTATGGCAGAGCGTGTTATAAGAACTTTGAAATCTAAACTCTACAAGTATTTCAGTTTAAATGGTACCTACAAATGGATTGATATTCTACCTAAAATTACTCAAAACTATAACAATAAAAGACATTCCACAACAAAATATAAGCCTTCTCAAGTCAACAAATCCAACGAAAAATCTATTTTGAATAACACCTATAGTCATTTAAAGATAGCAGGCCCGCGAAAATTTAAAGTTGGTGACATTGTACGCATATCTAAGGCAAAACATGTCTTTGAAAAAGGATATACACCCAATTGGACTACAGAACTATTCAAAATCACCAAAGTTAAAATTACCAATCCTGCTACGTATTTACTTGAAGACATGCAAGGGACACCAATCAGCGGCTGCTTCTATGACGAAGAACTACAGAAAACATCGAATCGGGACGTTTACTTGGTGGAAAAAGTTCTTAGACGTAAAGGCAAGAAACTGTTCGTGAAATGGTTAGGCTTAGACAAAAAACATAACAGCTGGATTAATGGAGTTGATGTTTTATGATGTGAAAGGCCACACACGCTATAAATTGGAGTCGTTTCAGATCTCAAACTCAGTTAGCAACATGCAAGGTGTCAGTAGTGGTTACGACAGTAGTAGTAGTAGTGATAATAACTATACTGCAGAGCTGGATACAATTTTGAAAAACTATGAGTTTGCTGCAAAGTCTGAAAATGTGTACCTGCTTTCAACACAATATTCAATTTCCGGTTATGAAGTGAAATGTGGAATAAGTCCTGCTAGATCATTCACGCCTGCTGTAATTCTATCTCAGCAGCTCAAGTTCGGCAAAATTTCCTTCAGCATTCACGAATGGCATACCTTTATTTCAATAATGATGCAACAGATGACCGTAGATGAGTTCAAACCTGATTCGATTCCATGTGGAGACTACTGCACCATTACCCCATTAAATTACGATGACTGTAAGGTAATTTTTGTGAGGAAACATGATGTCGAAAAAAAAAAAAAAAAAAAAAAAAAAAAAAAAAAAAAAAAATTAAATAATTTAATTATACAACGTATAGCTATGTTGGAAAATTTGAATTTTTGTCAATATTATTATAATGTTTTGGATTTCTGTAAAACTATCACCTCTGAAAGTCCTTTACAAATTTTATATGCATTTTGTTCCATAACCCCAAACGATATGTTAAACAATGCTCTCAGAGAATATGTATACTTTTATAAACTTAAAGTTATCAATGATTTAAATAAATAGTTGTATATTATTGGTGTTTTCTTTAACTGGTTGTGTGTGTGAATAAGTTTTGAGTTCAAATCAATTTTCCATTGAGATCAATATGAAGTTCCATTTGACGTGACAACGTGACATTTGACGTGACAACGCGACATTTGACGTGACAACGTGACATTTGACGTGATAACGTGACAACGTGACGTTTGACGTGACAACGTGACATTTGTCGTGACATTTGACGTGAGAATGTGACATTTGACGTGGCAAGTGTTTCGTACAGGATCAACATTTGGTCCTTTTGACAGCGTGATAATTTTGTTACACTCAGTATATAATAAAATTCTCAAAGTCTTCACATGAATGTAGGAAAAAGAAATAAAAAATGAATTTTATAATATATATATATATATTTATGATAAACAATAACTATAAAACTTACACATCTTAAAAGTCTAAATCACAAAATTTTATTGAACCGGCAAAAGATCAATATATTTATGATAAACAATAACTATGAAACTTACACATCTTAAAAGTCCAAATCACAAAATTTGTTTGAACTGACAAAAGATTAATATATTTATGATAAACAATAACTATAAAATTTACACATCTTAAAAGTTTAAATCACAAAATTTGATTGAACTGACAAAAGATTAAATTATAAAAATGAAAGAAAAACAAAATAATGAATTGATAATACTAGAATACAGTTTTCACTTAATGTATCCATATCTAAAACAATCAGAGTACATTTTTATATACATATACTCAACAAAAAATTAAATTACTCAGTGTTACTTAGTTTGTAATGCCCCCAGGGAAGCGTATCAAACGACTCTGGAATTAGTGACCGCTTATCATCTTCAGGTGAAAGACCCACTTTCTTTTGTTCAATGCTGAAAACGTTATGTGCATAGGACTGAATTGTGTTTTGGAAAATGTACTTCGACTCCCAGTTTTTTAAACAGTTCAAGTAATCTTCGAAAGTAATTTTATTTCTTACAACATTTTTCTTTACCCCCTTAGATTTTTTCACTATTTTCCCACCCCTAACTTTAAAAGCATACATTTTTGAACGTAGCCCTATGAAATGTGTCATAATAGAACCATTACATTCATCTTTCATCAAACCTAACACCTTTTTGTTTGCTAACGGAATGTTAAAGTAATTATCCTCTGCATAATCACTCGTATCAAACATGTGAATATCATCCTTTATCACTTCTTCGTATACGTCATTACAATGAAGTTCATACGTGAAACTATCTGTATCTGTATACATTAATTTACAATTTTTTTTTCCCAATTTAGGGATGATGTATGAATAATGGAAGTCATACATACAAGTTTTTGAAATGTCTAAAATGGCCATCCCAATGTACAGGGGCTTATTGAAAACAAGATTACTCTTTTTTAATTCTATTGCAACTAAATTTTCTTCAAAAATTGTTCTAGAATGAAACCAAGGACTAGCAATCAAGTTTTTAGCTCCATAACGTCCCAAATATGATCTTGATAATTTCACTATCCTATGATTCCGTATATTTTCCATTGTTTTACCAAACACCGCGTTATTCATCAATTTATACAAATTTTTGGCAAAAGCTGTAGTAGCTTCCGTTCTTAGTTTAGTATTTAAAGCGATGTAGGGTTTTAACCATGCAGCTTGCTTAAATTTTAAAATTCTATGTATTTTTGTTAAAATTAAACCATTTGCTAAAGCTTGTTTTAAATTTCGATAGTGTAAGATGTAATTATGTTTATTGTGTAGGGTAGCCATGAGTTTTTTTAATTTGGAATTGGGAGGCGTTTTGTGTTCAGGACAAAAAGGAAAATCTTGGTGTAGATCGTGTAGCTCCTTAGGGTACTCGAGGTCTACCTCAAGAATGTACCCCTCTGGAGAGTCGTCTGCAATTTGATTGATATCAATGTTCGAGTTATCTTCCCATTTGAAGTCTGCATAAGGGAGGAATTCTGACATTGCCCACCCATAAAGGTTGTTCACATCTAGGAACAAAAGGTACTTAGAGGGTTTTTGAGGGTCATACTCCTCCTCCATGTATTTATTGTTGGCTTCGGAATATCGATTTGAGCAAACAGATATACCTCCCCGAATACCTCTCTCAATAAACATAATCATATCAATATCTTTAAGTAATTCTAATTTTATTTGGGTATACTTTAACATTGCATCCCACGTATACCCAGGAAGAGTATAGTACCACGCAGGATCTAGCTGATACGTTTGCAAACAATTACTCCGTAACTGCTCAAAAACGTCTGCTAATAACAGTATGTCTGTTTTCATATAGAGCTGACTATACTCTCCCAGGTTAGCAGTATCAAAATACTCCCAAACATTTTTTGCATGGTTATATTGTTCCATGGAAATATTCGAATCATAAAGTTTATTGTAAAATTTTTCAATGGACGGTAATTCTACGTCGTTGAGCTTTTCTATACAATCGATGTAATCGTATGGAAAAACCCCTTTTTTCATTAAAAGTTTCAGTTTTTGGTTATTTAAATCATGAAACTCGTGTTTTAAATTTTTAAAATCATCCTCCTTCAGTGTAGATACCAGTTCGTCTAGACTTGCTCCCATAAATCTAAGGGAGTCTATGAACCTAAACTTGATGCTAGTTTCAGAGTCATGTAGGGTGAAACTTATATATTTTTCCTTATTTATTGGTAGTATGGAAACATTACCACGTTTTGCAATTTCCTTAATAACAAAATGTAAGTCATAGCCGCTTAAGTTATGAAAAATAACTGGAACAACAAAAACTTTTTTAAAATTCAAATTGCATGCTTGATGAGCGTATCCACGAAATTTTCCAGTGAAATGATCATGATCCCTAACGACTATATCTTTATCAGTGAATTTATGTTCACAAATGTGACAATTTAGTGCATTTACCAAGTTGGGTGTAACACCAAGGGGTATTATATCTAAAATTTTGGACTCTACAAATTTTGCTACATCAGTTAACTGATTGGTAAACCAATCTATGCAGTCTTCACCCTGATGATATTTATAATACGAAAGCTGATCATCGTAAGCGCATTTTAAATAATATCCTGCAGAAAAAGCTACGTGTTGTTGATATTTTTTAGTTTTATCCGTTTTTTGTTGATCTGTATAAGCCTTTAGTATGGATTCTAAATCACTATAAATAACAAACGGACATTTCTGCTTATAAATAAAATTTTTAAATTCAATGTGAGTATAATTGGGAAAAGAAATTTTTGACTCATTCATATTTTTACAAACACTTTCATGCTTATCCAAAATTTGTTCATTATGAAAATAGTTCAAACACCTATCGCAAATGAATTTCTTCCACGTAGATTTATTAAGTTGAGATGAAATTAATCTAGATAAATTTTTTATCCAGCAATAGTGGTACTTAATGTTTTCATTCGTATCGTCTACAGGAGGCGCATCATAATCGTTTAACTTAGGATAATACTTGGATTGGACCAGCAATAAATTAACATGTCTTTCAAGTTTATTTTTAGTTAATCTTGTAGGAACTACTGTATAAAATGTAGATTTATTTGATTGATTTAGTTCTAAAGAGTATACGTTCACTGATATATTATTTAATTTTTCAAATTTTGTAATTTGGGACAGTGGCATTTCAATATCTAAGCCCTTTGTATTTAGAACTTCAGAGTAATGTGGATACGATGTAGTACGATGAGGATTAGTAGCAGGATTTAAAAAACTGTTTACTGCCCAGTAAAAACAAGCTCGGTCCATATTACAAACGTTTACAATTGCCTTCCTTCGAGAAATTGGTTCTGGTAGTGGAATGAAAGACGAGCCAACCCCCATTTCATATTTGTTCATTGCAACTTCCAAAAAAATTATTCGAGATAATGCCCACCCGCTTTCTTTTTCAGCAAATTCTGATAAACTGTTCAAAATAGGATCAATAATATTTATTCTAAACCAATCATGTAAATCATCTCCAATGTCTAATACAACATTGGGAGTACTGAAATATTTGCGGTCTACTAACTCCACGTCTTTTGATTGTTTAATAAAATCCCCACAAAAGGTGGTGTTCACTTTTGAAATTTGTGTTTTCTTGAGAACTGATGAAATCTTGTTTTTAAAAATTTTGAAAGCATCTGTAAAGAATGCATTTATATCTTTATGTGACAAGTTTATAATAACTCCTGTTTTTAATCGACTTTCAAATGCAGCATTAATGTTTTCCCACTTGACCCTTTTACTAGATTTCTTAAGTCCTCCACCCACATGAGTCCCTTTTATTAAACATCGCATGCGCTTCAAATGTGCTATTTTTGTATGAATTTTATGTTTTACTCCAATCGAAAACTTGAAAGATTTTAAAGCAAGATTACATTTTCTGAGGTGTTTATTAATCAGTAAAATCCATTTGTTTCTATTTGAAAAGGTTTGAATTTTGTTTAGAGAATTTAAAATTTCATCAATTTGCTGTAGAGTAACACTGAAGTTCGACATTCTTGAGTATATGAATAAAAATGTACTCACCAGCTTTCTAAAGTTGTCTTCGACTGTGGATGCGAATTTCCTTAATTTTTAAGTTGAGGTTGCTTTCAAATTTTGTTAATGGGCTATATCGTGACTGCGGATGTGTACTTTTAAATTTCCTTTAAAGTTGTCTTCAGTAGGTTGTTTTAAAATTTTGTGATGTGTTTCTGAAACAAAAATTTTTTTTAAATGTTTTTAAAACAGAATCACACATGCTAGGTTAGGTTAATGTGAGTGTACCTCATACCCTCGCTAAATAATAAGCAAAATTTTAAAAATAAAAATTGGGGTCCATGATGGATGTTAGTTCATCCAAGGAAGCCCCCCAAAAATCTCAATGAATCAATAAATCTAAATTTTAAATTAGTTTTTGAGTCGAATAAAGTTTTCTATTGTTGAGCCCTAAACCAATGTGTCTTTTTTCAATTAAATTTTTAAAATGTTTAAAATGACCAATGTTTGTTTGAAGTTTCCTCAAAGTACCTATAGTTGTATCTTTAGTCTTCGAACGAATAGCTTTATTGCAAATTCGAATATGTTTTTTAAGCCGTTTTAGCCAGATTTCTTTATCTTTTTCAGTAAATTTATCGAATAAAATTTTTTCAATTTTCTTATAACCAACAAAAAATCGTCTGACTTTTTAGCAATTTCTTCAACACTTTCAGAATGCATGGCCATAAAAAATAAGAATCACTTACCCGTATTCTAAGTCTTATTCTCAACAATTGCGAAAGAATTAGCAGGCGATGGTT
>CAJUYG010005259.1:0-14334 GCA_910591675.1 Galerucella calmariensis | reverse complement strand
GTACGTCTATGAAATCTACTTAAATGAATGATTTATTTCTCCTCGTACTTTCTGTACAGACCAATGTATAACCAATATAATTGGAATATAACTTTCCATAAAGATCAATATTAAGAGTATTTTTTGGCTCAATCACAGATGTTATCACAAACTCGCTTCTTGAAATGAGAAGTGGTAACATGTTGCCCATAATTGATGACGACCAACCATATTATCATATCCAGCTTAACTGAGATGGTTTGGAAGCATGCAGTCAGGAAGGAATGTTGTTTTGGTACACAGACGGATCTAAGACTCACATTGGGCCAGGAGCTGGAACCCATGGTGCCATACCCAGATGTAATATCCACGCATCGTTGGGGAAGTTGGGGAACTGTATTCCATGCAGAAGTCTGATGGGTATTAAGGCAAAAATATCCTTATGCTCTTAGACGGCCAGGCAACAATAAAATCTTCAGCATATCTCCAGATCAGATCTAGACTGGTATAGGACTGCCTACAAAAATTATCAACCCTGGCAAACCATAATAAAATAACTCTTAGGTCCCGGGGTACCGTGGGCAATGGCTCCGAAACTGCCTTCACTGGTCCTGCACCAGTATTCGGGAAATCAGAAACGTGGTTTTACATCTTGGTGGATTTAAACTAAACATCAGTCGTCGTACTGGGGCACGTCCAAAATAGAAAACTCCTGGTCAAAAATCCCTCGGAGACGCTGACAAACGAAATATTAAACCTAATCAGGAACCAGATGGGGAAAGTGACGGCATTACTCAACGGTCACTGTAAACTAAGGAAGCACCTGCATACAATCGTCATATATGGGGTGTAACCTAGCTGTCGGTTATGCATGGAAGAGGAGGAAACAGCCTCTCACATTTTCTTCGAGTGTGAAGCATTGCCTCGTTGGATATATAGACTCATGGAAATACAGTATCCAAGTGAGGATTTCTACAAGAAGGACCTAGTGGAAGGATTGTTCAGCCTGGTGGTCTGGTCTCTTTACATAAACGTCACAGCCAAGAGCACAGGAAATCTAATGGCTGAGGTGTCAAGGTCTCTGAGCCTATGACTTGTGGGGCCGATCTAATCAATCAATCATTAAATTGTGTCCAAATGGCCTGAAATTATTTCTATTGGACGTGGCTTTGTTACACTATGGATAGTTATTACATCCTAAATTTGCATGAGACATCTTTTGGTCTAGGTTATCAAGATTCTTTTGTGTTTCTTGAATCTATTGAAAGTTTAGTGAAATCGTTCAATGATGCTATTGAAGGTTGGATTGAGCGCCGTAGTTCAATCAAATTCGTCTTCGTGTAGTTTTGCAGTCTTCGATGACATGATTTTTTAATTTGGTTCCTCTATCAACGACCAACATTTTTGGTGTACAGTCAAGAGTTAAAAAGTTTATCAAAGTTTTTGTATGTATTGCTGTTACTCCAAATGAATGATATGCTTGTGCATATTTGCTGAACCTCTGGAAAATTGTTCAAAATTCTCAACATGTCATTGTGAAAACATCTTCGTGAACTATTCCAAGAGTTTGTTCGGCGTTGGCGTTAATTTGAGTATTGTTTTGGTGAGTTTCTGCCGTTATCAATTTTTTGCCATAGTTCACAATTGCTCATACAGTGTGGAAACCACTTATGGAATAAAATTCTTCATGTCATTATCTTAGAAAATTATAAAAAATGCCGGGGCACGTCAACTTTTGAATTGAGTTGTGCGTTATGTACACATAAATTCAAATGTACAGGGTGATTCACGCAAGTATGCCATGGTCGGTGTTGTTTCTTTTAATGAAACACCCTGTATATTTGCATATTTTTGAAATCCTCTTAATGAACAGATTCCAAAAAACTAGATAATGTATGGTCAATTATAAATTATACAGGGTGAAATTATTATTTTTACAGTTATTAAACACATACATAAAATACCTGATGTATTTGATTTTAATACATTAAAATAAATACTCAAAATGTTCTTCACCCTAATTTTGTTTAAATTTTTAGGTGAAATATTCCGTATTTCTGTAGCTATCCTGTCTTTGAGGTCTACAATGCTAGTTGGTTGTGTTGGATATACTTTGTTCTTGAGATAACCCCACAGAAAAAAATCTAACGGCGTAAGGTCTGGCGATTTAGCTGGCCACTCAGTAGTACCTTTTCGTCCAATCCGTTTATTGGGGAAGATTTCATCTAAATAAGTTCTTACCATTAAAGCATAATGGGGTGTTGCCCCGTCTTGCTGGAACCAAACATTTTCATTCGGTAAGCTAGGATCTATTGCGGTGGGATATGAGTTTGAGAACGCAGGAATAACTTTATTTCGTTCAATTCGTTTAGCGAACCCTGTCGGCAGGAAAGGTTAAGCGTTTTAGATACTTGGTTTTCTAGTTGAAACTCCTGACGAAAGCGCTGAAGTTGGGATCTTCCAGTAACAACAAAGGAAGGTAGATCTTCTAGATAAGTATAGGGATGGACACTCAGGGAGAAAAACACACTAGATAATTCAATTTGATTAGAAAAGAAAATTACAAACTGTCTTTATAAAAATAACTTCAACAACACTCAAAAACCAAAATTCAATTGAAATTCAGCTACCAAAATAATATACAAAGGTAGGAGTTACTACTTAAATAACGTACACATTAAATCACAGTAGAGTAATATAACAGTTATCAATTCGAATTACATTGCAAATTTCCAATAAAATGGAAGACTATGTTTTAGTTATAAACTGAAGAACTTATGGAAGTTGCTAATGAATACTTACATTCTTACTTACTTACTTCTCTAAGTCACAGTAAGGTAATAAGTGAGCTGAAACGAATTATAATACATTGGAAATTGATAGAATGAAATACTCAACGTTTCACCCATAAAATGAAAATTGGAATAGCGTTATATAGTAGGCATGAATAATTTATAGTTTAAAATAGACAAAATTAATTGATTCAACAGCAATTACGTCGATGGTACAAATAGATTATAGACAAAATAATCTACTCACCTAGATATTGTAGGATTTAAGTTAATAAGTTGAACGCATTAACGAGAACTGTAGCTGGTTTGGTTATGGAACAGCACCTTCTAATCAACAATAGCTTCCCTCAAATAAATCCCACAAGTGGTCATTTTAATTCGACAACAAAATCCAAAAATATCAACCACTGAGGTAAGATAGAATGGTCAAGTTAAAAATCAAATGGTTTTCCTTCAAAATCCAATTGAAATGGCTCAAATATAGCCAGATATGGGAAGAAAACCGTAGAGGTTTGACACACTTGTTAACCTCACCAAGACCAAAATTCCAAAACAAAACAGACTTCTCTCAATGTCAGATATCACGAATGACACGGAATTGACGTCCACCAAGAATATTCGCAAGTCTATATTCAACACCAAATAGGGTATTTGACAATTTTTTTTAAATACCATTAGAAGATTGTCTGACCTCAGTTAAGTACTTCAAATTTTTCTCAAGTTTTCTATTACGCAGGAAAGTTGCCAAAACCAACTTTAAAAATTTTCTATTTAAATAGCGCGCCAAAACGCGCTGATTTTTTATGACGTCAGTGGTCTTGTCGCTCCGCCTACCGCATCCCGAGCAACTTGACCCTGACCAGCCGAATCGGAACCACCGGCTCGACCTGCGGCCGCCCACCTGAGCTGGCCTATAAGAAACAAGCAAGCAACGAGACCTCTGTCGTCACAATAAACTCACATATTCTCCCGCGCTAGTTATATGAACATACTTGCACACCCCGTATAAAAACTAGCCGACGCTGCAAGATACCCGAAGGCAACGCCGAGCTTAATATTATTTTTAACATTCATTCTTGTTATTGTCGTTGTCTCTGCACAACATATAATTGTATCAAATAAAGTTATTTTTAAAAACTTAATCTTCCGATCAATTAATTTAACTGGCGCAGTCAGTAGGATAAAACGACGTTATTAGTTTCGAAAGTCACGGTATCGACAGCCGGTTTCGGAAATAGTAAAAAACGGTGAATTTTAATTCTTCGCGTTTTGTACCTACAAAGTGCAACTCCTGTGATCCAGACAAGTTCCTGTGGTCCAGCCGAGATCCTGATCCACGACTATAGCAGAATCAAGCAAGAAGAAAACTCTGAAGGTCGTAAGTACCGAGTTTCCCTTTTTTGCATCCTTTTCTCCGGTCGAGAATTCTTAGATAAGTAGAAATTAAGAAACTTAGAAAATTAGTATTGAAATAATAAAAATTTTTCAAATAATCGTACAATAAATTTATCTATTTTATGATATCTGATATTGAAGATTTAATTATTGATTTTGACAATATAGTTAGACTAGACGAAAATATGGCAAACGCAAACGAAATGAATATTTCTATGTTAAAATTATATGTCGATATGATTCAGAATTATGATGGAGATTCTACAACATTAATTAAGTTTTTATCGCAATGTGATTTCTTAATAGATTCATACTCCGTAATAGCAGATCCGATTTTACAAAACTATTTAATAAAGCTGATTCAATCTAAGTTAGTAGATAAAGCTCATTTATTAGTAGGGTCTAGAATCGAGTTAAATACTTGGCAATTAATTAAAAATGCACTAAATCAATGCTTTGGTGATAAAAGAAGTTTAGAGTGTTTAGAACAAGATCTTTTGATGGCTCGTCCTCAAAAGAACGAAACCGCTTTACAATTTGCAGAAAGACTACAGGTATTAAAAAGTCATTTAATTCATAAAATTAATAGTTTTAGTGACGGGCAAATGAATGCCCAAACCAAAGAAATTCATAGACGCCAATACGGGCAAATGACTTTAAGAACCTTATTAAGAAATCTTAAAGGTCAATTACAAGTAACTATACGCTTAAAAAATCCTAATGATATCGAAACAGCCATTTCTTATTTAATAGAGGAAGAAAACTTTTTGTATTCTCAAAACTATTTAAGAAATTATTCATCTATACAAAATAATAATAATCAAATTACATTTAACAAGCCGTCATATAATCAATCGCCTCAATCAACTAATCGATATTTTGGTAATAATAATCAACGTTCTAATAATTTTTCTAGCAATACGAATTATAATTCTCCACGTCAAAACTATCAACCAAATTTTCCGCCCAATTTTCAAACCCCAAACTTTCAACGTCAATTTACACCCAATCATCAAATACCATTGCAACCCCAGAATGATAACTTCCCAAGTCAACCTATAAATATTCAACCTAGACAAATCAAAAATAACTATCCTACTAATAGGCAAGTTTTTGGTCCTCCAAAAAATGTTTTTAAGCCAACCGGTAAAAAACCTGAGAACCCAGTCGAACCAATGTCAACCACATCCCGAAATACATTCCAACCTAGACAACCGTCAAGAAATTTTACTTTCGAAGAATTATATCAAATAGAGCATGTCAAACCTGACATCCCGAATCGTGAGGATACTTCCCCCAATACTCAATCAAATCATAATGCAGAAAATGCGTGTGGTTATACCGATAACCAAAACTATCACCTAGAAGGTGACAATAATCAAAATTTTTGGATAACTCGACAAGAAGACTGGCATACATAAACGAAATATTTTCCGACTCCTTTTCTACCGACCTACCCTATATAAAAATAAAATACCCGCCGATTAAATTATTAGTAGATACAGGTTCAATGAATTCTCTTTTAAGTCCCGCTATAGCAGAAAAATTTTTTCCACAAACAATTTATCACAACACGGCTATTATCAAAACAGCTGTAGGAGAAAAAACATCTAAATTTATGGCTGAAATACCCGCGTTTCCTGAATTCAATTCAGAAATAAAAATTAATTTTATCTTATATCAATTTCACAATCAGTTTGATGGACTGATTGGTTTAAACGACATTCGCCGACTAAATTTTTCTATAGATTTTCCTAATAATGTTCTAAAAAATAAAGTAGCTGAAATTCCTTTGTTTTATAAAATTAATAGATCTAAATATACAATTTCTGTTGATTCTCATGAAACTGTAGCTACACAAGTTCCCGTGAATTATGAAAATGGTGAGATTATAGTACCAGAAATGAAACTTGATAATCTTTACTTCTCTGAAACATTAACACATGCAAAACACGGCTTTGCTAAAACAGAGATAAGAAATGACACAGATAAAAGAATAACTTTAACATTTAATGAACCTATAAAAGTTGTACATGTTACAGAGTGGCACAGAAAAAATTTTGACTTTTTTAATATGGAACAAATTTTACAAACTTTTGATAAAAATGACACATATAATAATATTTCTGAACTTCAAAATAAACTACGCTTAGATCATTTAAATATAGAAGAAAAGAAAGCTATAACAAAACTCTGCAAAGAATACAATGACATTTTCCAAATGCCAAACGACAAACTAACATTTACCAACCAAGTGAAACACGAAATTAAGACAACTGACGAAATACCCGTTCATACTAAGACTTACAGGTACCCATTTATACACAAAGACGAAGTACAAAAACAAATTTCAAAAATGCTTACTGACGGAATAATTAGACCAAGTGACTCTCCCTGGAGCAGCCCCATCTGGGTAGTTAGTAAAAAACCTGACGCAAGCGGTACACAAAAATGGCGTATAATTGTTGATTATAGAAAAGTCAATGAAAAAACTATAGCAGATCGATACCCTATGGTAAATATCAATGACGTTTTAGACAAACTAGGTAGATGTACTTATTTTTCAACCTTAGACTTATATTCCGGCTTTCACCAAATTGAGATGGCCGAAAATTCAATTCAAAAAACCGCTTTTACAGTAGATAATGGACATTATGAATATTTACGTCTTCCGTATGGACTACGTAATGCACCAAGTACTTTCCAACGGTTAATGGATAACGTACTGAAAAACCTACAAGGAAAAGTTGTTCTTGTTTACATGGACGACCTAATTATTTTCAGTTCTAGCTTAGAGGAACATATTCAAAATTTAAAATTAGTTTTCCAAAGATTACGCGACACAAATTTAAAAATCCAATTAGACAAGTGCGAATTCCTTCGGAAAGAAGTCGAATTTTTAGGACACATAATTACTCCCAACGGTATTAAACCAAATCCCATTAAAATCGCAGCAATAAAAAAATTTCCAATACCTGAAACAGCTAAACAAATAAAATCATTCTTAGGTTTGTTAGGCTATTATAGAAGATTCATTAAAGACTTCGCTAAATTAACAAAACCTTTTACTAAGTGTCTTAAGAAAGGAGCTAAAATCGTACATAATACAGAATTTACAGAAACTTTTGAACTATGCAAGCAACTTCTTACAAACGACCCGATTCTACAATATCCCGACTTTACAAAGACATTTAACTTAACCACTGACGCTTCAAATTTTGCAATTGGCGCTGTTCTTAGCCAAGGACCTATAGGACACGATTTACCTATTGCTTACGCATCACGTACTCTAAATCCAGCCGAAACTAAATACAGTACAATTGAAAAAGAACTACTGGCGATAGTTTGGGCAGTAAAACATTTCAGACCATATTTATTCGGACGAAAATTTTATGTCGTCACCGATCACAAACCCTTAAAATGGTTATTCAATTTGAAAGAACCAAATTCAAAATTGGTTAGATGGAGATTGCAACTAGAAGAATATGAATATGAAGTAATACACAAATCCGGATCATTGAACTTGAACGCAGACGCTCTATCCCGAATAGAAATCAATGCAACCGAAAACGAATCAATAATAGGTAATCCAGGTGATATAGATTTCGACGTCGATGACTTTATACAAAATTTAGTAGAAGACCAAAATTTAGAAAATATCATAAGAAACACTACGCTGACAAACGCTGATATCGAAGAAATTACAGAAATAATACAACCCTACAATCCAAACCAAAATGAAAACATAACTGACGTAGAAAATGATACAGAATCAGACAATGAGACAGTACATACCTCTCATGAAAATCCAATACTTGCAATACCAATTACAGAGCAATGCGTTAATTCATACAATAATCAAATAATAATTAAGCAAGGTAATTCAAACAAATTTCATGTAATAAAAAGTAAACATTTCGTCACAAAATTTAGAATATCTGCTCACTTGACAAATAATACCGAAAACATAGAAAAAGAAATAATTGACTTGTTTAAAAATTATGTCGACCCCAATAAACTTTATTGTATTCACATAAAAAGTACCACCCTCGATCTAGTACCAGTATTAATTTCAACGCTACAAAACACTTTTAAAAATCATTCTTATAAACTAGTAATTTCTAGGAAATTCGTAACAGATCTAGATAATACTGAAGAACGAGATAATATTATAATGTATCACCATGAGAAAAAAACATGTCATAGAGGCATAAATGAAACTTTAGAAGCCCTGAGAAACAAATATTACTGGCCTGACATGAAAAACAGTATTACACAGTATGTAAACAATTGTTCTATTTGCCAACAAGCTAAATACGACAGACACCCACCCAAAATAAAATATTCTTTAACTTTGACCCCTTCAAAACCATTTGAAATGATACATATTGACATTTTTCAAATTAGGAAAACAAAATTTTTAACAATTTTTGACTCATTTTCAAAATACGGACAAGCATATCTGATAGAATCTAACAACGCTGTAAATATAATAGAAGGTATAAGTAAATTTATTACTCATTTCAGTGTACCATGTGGCATAACTTGCGACAACGGTGCAGAATTTAAATCCGAATTATTTAAAGAATTTTGTAAATTACACAAAATACAATTACATTTCACAACTCCCAGAAACTCCAATAGTAACAGTCCAGTAGAAAGATTTCATTCATCCTTATTAGAAAACGCTAGAATACTTTTACTACAACACCCACAAATGCCAATAAAACAAGTAATACAAACCGCAATTATAGGATATAACTCGTCTATACATAGTGTCACAAAATGCAAACCATTTGACGTAATTTTAGGAGATACAAAAGCTTTAGATCCTTTTGACTTAACTGACGAACACATAGTTAACGACTATATTAACGATAGGAAGTCCCGTCTAAATACTATTTACAAAGAAATTTATGATAAAACGCTTGCAAATAAAAAGAAAATTATCGAAAAACGTAACTTAAGCCGCGAAGAACCTAAAACTTACACAAAAGGACAAAATGTGTATATAAAAAATCGCGAAGCACTTAGAAATAAATCAAAGCCCCGACATATCAAATCCACTGTAGCAGAAGACTTAGGTAAAAAGATAAAGACATCAAAAAAAATTATTGTTCACAAATCAAAACTCAGAAAACCACCTACTAATCAAAGACATTCTTTACAGGAAGACAAAAATGACGAAACTACAGATCCTCCTGATATACACCTTCCTTCTACATCCCGTAGTTAGTGAAATAGATATACTAGAATTAGATTCACCAATATTACCCTTAGAATTAGGAAAAACTAGGCTAATTAGTACTAAGCATACATTTTTACACTACGTAGAAACTAGTTGGATAATTAATCAATTAAGAAGTATAGATGTATTTTACAGTAAAATATTAAGTATTTCAAATAACACAGTAATTGCCAGAGAAACACAAGAAGTAAATAATTTGCTAGAACATACCAAATATTTAATAGAAACAACAAAAAATAAAGTAAATAACCTAACACCCTCTAAACGGATCAAAAGAGGATTATTTAATGGTATCGGCATAATGAGTAAATGGTTGTTCGGTACTTTAGATCATAACGACGAGATAAAATATGAGGAAAAAATAAAAATCCTAACAGAAAAACAAAACTCTATTCAACATGAAATAAACCTCCAAACTTCTTTAAACAAACATTTAATAAATCATTATAATAAAACAATCTCAAATTTATTTGAAAATCAAATGCTAATAAAAAATAAACTGAAATCTCTTATAGACAAAATCGATAATATTACCGATGTGTATATTTATATATCACTCCAAAGTTCTTTAGAGCAAATAATTTTAAACTGCCAAAACTTGATTAATTTTGTAGACAATTTAGAAAATGCCATTATTTTTGCACATTTGGGAAACTTACACACTTCAGTCATAAATATAGAACAATTATCACTGCTATTAGAACATGCTATAGGTACCTACGGTACAAAAAACATTTTCAAATTTAAAAATCTTTACACATATTATCAATTCATGAGTGTTCAAATAGATTTAACAGATTCCAAAATTATATTTGCTATACATTTACCTATCATAGATACAGATGAATTTAAGACCTTCCATATAATTGGTTTACCTTACCAAAATACCATAATCATTCCTAAAAAACCCTACCTGATACTCGGTACAGAATTCCACCAATTTGGAGAAGAACCCTGTCCTGACCTAGAAGACACCTATTTTTGCAAATTCCGAGAAGAAATATCCACAGAAAACTGCATTATTGCCCTGATGAAAGCAGAAAAACCAGAATGTAAAGTCCATAAAGCCATTTTAGAAAACAATCTTATTGAAGAAATTAACGACCAATCAATTTTATTACTACCAGCAACCAACCAATCAATAAAAGTTCAAATTGAATGCGAAAAATCAAGACTACTTCAACTCTACAAAAATACATTGATGAAGATTCCCCAAGGGTGTAGCTTAATAACAAAAACTCTAACATTCCGTAATACTAAAGAAGTGATTAAAGGAAATCCATTAATTTTACCAAAAATGAATTCAGAATTTAATAAAGTAAATATAGAAAATGGAGACAAAAGTGTCCTGAAATTAAAAAACATTAATTTGAAAGCCATCCAGGAGATACAATTAGAAGCAGAAGCCATCCAACCCATAGAAACGAATCCAATCCACCCCGCCGTTTGGAATATCCCCTTTTTGTCTATTTTAACTATAATTATAATTTTTATTTTCATATTATGGATCCGAAAGAAGATTTCAAGAAAAGAAAATCCTGTCCAAGAGAGGGAGGCTGACCAAAACAATCCACCTTCCAGTTGTATTGTTTTTCCGAAAAGGGGAGGAGTTATATGAACATACTTGCACACCCCGTATAAAAACTAGCCGACGCTGCAAGATACCCGAAGGCAACGCCGAGCTTAATATTATTTTTAACATTCATTCTTGTTATTGTCGTTGTCTCTGCACAACATATAATTGTATCAAATAAAGTTATTTTTAAAAACTTAATCTTCCGATCAATTAATTTAACTCGCTGAGTAAATATTTGAAAATTACCATTTTTGTTAAGTTAATAAAAAGGTAGAACGTGTCGGGGGACACACGGTAGGAACTTTAGTTCCTTTTAAGCAAAAGTTATGTAATACATCTGACGTTATAGATAAACAATTTGCATATTCTTTGGTGGTTGAGTAGTAAGCACACCAGACTCTCACGCGGTAGACCCGGGTTCGATTCCCCGCGAGGAATTTTTTTTATTGTTAATTTTATTTTCAAATAATCATTCTGCTTGATATTAATAACGACAACAGTTAGACGTTTAAAATATTTAGCAGTATATTCATTATTATAATGGTACGGTACCCTCCATGAGGGAGTCCGACTGGCAACATCTACTTATAACAGCATCGTATATTTAAAAAAGGAAACCGTAGCATTATACAAATTGGACATTCGTTTACCACAAAATTAGTGGAAACATAAAATTGAATTGTTAAATTTTTAATTTGAAGTTATATTACAGTTTATAGAAACTTTTATTTTCTAGATTTTTTTCTAAGTGGGTCGTAGAAAAAATATGCTACTCGACTCGTGTGAATTGTCCATATCACACTTGAACGATTGAGCACTCCGCCTACGGCGTCGTGCTTCATCTTCGTCCTCGTGCGATATAGCCATCATATCCACACTAGTTGCACAAACTACAATTTCTTTCAAAATATGCCCTTTTACATTTAAAAACTACCTGCCAAATGTCAAATCAATTTATCAATCCATTTTAAAGTTATCGAATTAAAACATTCAAGTTTTCAAAATTTCAACACCCTGTATTTCGAAAAGTAGCTAGACCCCTTAATCGCGCAAAAAAAAATTATGGAAATAATAGTAAAAATTTATCCGAACAAATTCAAGTAGATCACTAGCACTGCGAATACCAGCTTTGCATAGAATTTCAATATAGCATCGGTGGTTCAGTGGTTAGAATGCTCGCATTGCACGCGGGCGGCCCGGGTTCGAATCCGGGTATGAGCATATTTATTATTATGAATTATGAATTATGAACTAAAGTTCCAAAAATCACTGGTTTAATTTATTTGTGTGAAATATTAATTTCTGTTATAATAGTACCACAAAGTAACTGCTCCGACTGTATTTTAATTTTTTCCGCTCATAGGAAAATACCCTATTTGCGTTGGTCCGTGTTAATAGTTAGCCTTACCTTCTTAGAAATGTAAACCAGACAAGAATATAACCAATAATACACAAAAGTCTAGGCTTAAGGCTGCCACACCGCCCCAAATTTCATAACATGAAACTATGACTTCTAATGTATATACATAGATGGCAATATGCGTCTAGACGGCAAGAAAATATTGTACAATACACCGTTGCCAATTGTTTGTGCGGAATTGAATAAACAAAAACAAAACTTTGGATTGGGGTGCGTTTGGGATTTCTCTTGTTCGGCGGTGGTGCGTTCCAAAAATTACTCACTCTTGTGCGTTCACGAATTACACTCGCCCGCTTCGTCTAATTCAAATAATCCAACACTCAACACCGTTCAGTTCAATTCATGAGAGTTCAGAGATACTTAACTTCAACAAAAATTTAGCAAAATTTACAAACGAGCCAATTTTAATAAAGAGGAGTCAACGAGGAACTTTTAATTCAAACGAGCCAGATCTGGCTCGAACGAGCCACCTGTGGCAACACTGAGCACGAGGTATAATGTAGATATGCCGTCTTTCCCGAGTCCATGGATGTTGGGCTCGTTAAAGAACGCTACCACTGGTTGGAACACTAGTGGGTTCGCCAAAATTTCCGGTTAGGGGTAGAGTGCTCCCGGCGTCGGTGATTAGCCTCAGTCGCAGAAACTGACCGACGTTAAATAACAGAATAAAAAAAAAGATATCACTTTTTACTAAACGAAATTGAACAAATTCTTATGTAGAATGTGACAGAGTGAAAGAGTAAGAATCTCGTTTTTGAAAAGGAATGTATGGAAGTAAATGGTCGCCATTGTGAACACTTAGCATAAACTACTATACTTTTTATAGAATGTCAATGTACATTTATGTAAATGTGTGTTCTTATAATGTTGGTTTGTAATTGTTAGTTGGAAGTTGGAAAATAAATTTTAAGCTTGCATTTTACATAACTAAGATATACTGTTTGTGGTGACTTAAGTAATTATTTCGTGAAAACTACAAACTGCTTTTATATTTATTAGTACTATAATGACATTAGCCTACTTACAGTAAGCAAAAATATTTCTTCCAACATAATTCCTTGTTTCCTTCCTCTAATGGTAAGAGTAGAAGTCAAGGATATTTTAGATGCATCCAAAATTACGATTAGAATTTATGCCTTAGAAATGTTAAAATTCATGTGAAAATTTAATACAATTTAGTTTGTGTATGTAAAATACTTGTTTTTGACCATTATCATAAAATATCTACGATTTTCCATTAACTAATGCCCTAAGTTCACTACATCGTTCAAAAGTTTATTAATTGTACTAACAAAAGATTTATAGGGTGATTCATTTAAAAATTTTGAGATATTGCTTGATTTGCGTTCTGATTCACCCTGTATTAAAGAAGCCACAGATAAAAAAAGTAATTAATACTGAGCACAGCCAATGATATGTGTATGACATTTGAATACAAAGACCTGTTGATTTATTTTAATTTACTGTTTTGCAGAGTGTTAAAGATAAGGTCTTTTTTGCTAATAATTGGCCATATCTTTGTAAATCACCCTTATAATATATTAGAGTGCTATATTTTTGTAACGCTCTCAGTGAGGTCTTTTCGATTCTTAAACAAAATATAGTACGTTCCATCCAAAAAAATGTAAGTTTGTGCTGCTACGTGGTTTTGGAACACCTTGTAGAATCGAAAGTATTTTCAAAATGTGCCCTCAGTAACTGTATTAGCTCACACAAAACTATAAAATTCTATCTATCACCACACCGATGTAATCCTCCGATGTCAGAAGTTTGCCCCACCCTGTACAAAGTGATTAGAAATCAGAAAGCAACTATGCATTTGTTTCAGGTGATGAGTTTTCCATTTTCTGAAGTAAAATAGGGAGTTGTATGCTGGAAACCATAATAGCTAGAGACCGAAAGAGTCTTGAAGAAACATTGGAGA
>CAJUYG010005258.1:0-14338 GCA_910591675.1 Galerucella calmariensis | reverse complement strand
GTTTGTAGTCTTTACGAAATAATTACTCAAGTCACCACAAACAGTATCTTAGTTATGTAAAATGCAAGCTTGTAATTCGTTTTCCAACTTTTTCTATTTTTGAAAAACTAACAATTATGAAAACCAACATTATAAGAACACATTTACATAAATGAACATTGACATTCTATAAAAAGTATGGTAGTTTATGCTAAGTGTTCAAAATGGCGATCATTTACTTCCATACAATTCTTTTCAAAAACGAGAATCTTACTCTTTCCAACATAGCTGGAGTTATTGTGGAAAATGCGTTACGTTTTATACACAAGTTGCTTGATGTATCCCCATAAAAAGAAATCCATCGGTATGAGATCTGGAGATCGAGGAGGCCACGAAATTGGTCCACCACGTCCTATCCACCTGTCGGTAAAATTTCTGATATACAGATGCTCCATCTTGTTGGAACCACAAGTTAATTATTGTGTTTGAATCAACTTCCTAAACACAAACGAAGAATACAGCAATATTTCTTTGACATTTATTAGTAGATACTATGTTGATAGTAGCACACTTGATATAATAAAAAATATGGCTTGATTATGTTTCGCCCATTCTCAAACAAGCCTATAATAACAATTCTTGAAAGTGAAACATGAATAAATATGAAATTTTTGGTAATTCCAGGTACCTACGGTATTAGCAAACATTTTATTTCATTGATTAGATATTGTAGATGCATCCAAAATTACGATTAGAATTTATGCCTTAAAAATGTTAAAATTCACAAGATGTTGCATGTTAAAATTTAATACCATTCAATTTGTGTATGTAAAATACTTGTTTTTGACCATTATCATAAAATATCTACGATTTTTCATTAACTAAAGCCCTTAGTTTACTACATCGTTTGAAAGTTTATTAATTGTACTAACAAATTGTAAAAAGACTTATAGGGTGATTCATTTAAAAATTTTGAAATATTGCTCGATTTGCGTTTTGTTTCACGCTGTATTAAAGAAGCCACAGATGAAAAAAGTAATCAATACTGAGCACAGCCAATGATGTGTGTATGACATTCGAACACAAAGACCTGTTGATTTATTTTAATTTACTGTTCTGCAGAGTGTTAAAGAGGAGGTCTTTTTTGTTGATAATTGGCCATATCTTTGTAAAACACCCTTATAATATATTAGAGTGCTATATTTTTGTAACGCTCTCGGTGAGATCTTTTCGATTCTTAAACAAAAGATAGTACGTTCGTACCATTTAAAAAAATGTAAGTTTGTGCTGCTACGTGGTTTTGGAACAACCTGTAGAATCGAAAGTATTTTCAAAATGTGCCCTCAGTAACTGTATTAGCTCACAAAAAACTATGAAGTTCTATCTATCACCAGAACGATGTAATCCTCCGATGTCAGAAGATTGCCCCACCCTGTATATATATATATCTCGATTTCGAGCTTCATGGGCAAAATTTTTTTTCTATCAGAATAAAATCGTTCAACGACCTCATTGATAGTATGCAGAGGCATTGATTGGATAAAATATTTATTAGAGGAAATGTTGCTGACCAAAAATAGTAATTTTTTAAAACACACTTTTGAAGAGCAGTTTCAAATCAAAATATCCGGAGCTGGCAAAGTAGCCACAGCTCGTGTGTTCACTTCCCGGCACGTAGGTGTCTGTCTAAATAATATTTTTTGTTTTCGTCAGGTATCCCACAAGGCCTCACTCGGAATATTTTGATGTTTAGATAAAGCTTTCGGTTTTTTGGATGTGAAACGCCTGCTTTGCCTCACTTGTCAGTTTGAACGTTTGTTTCACCAGGAAGGAGAGATTCGTGATAAGAACAAGACGTTCAACAACCATAAGGAAGAAGAAAGTCTGGCATCTAATTAAGTTTAAGAACTAAAATAGATTTGAACGTTTTCGTTTAAGAAAAAGTTGTTTGGGAATGTTATACTGTTATTATTTCCAAACAAGATATTAAATTTAATACTCTAATTTATGCGATACTACAAGAAACAGGTTTTCATTTCATTGATAGGATTAAAATGGTTTTAATTTTATTCTCACTTTTCAATTTACAGTAAAATATGTTGGAAAATTAATAAGCACCCTTATTTTCATTATCAGGAGACCAGAAAGGAGCATGAATCGAACAGGAAAGTGAGATTGTCACGTCTGGCCTCATTTTTAGTTTTTCGCAAATATCTCGCGACCTATTGCTCGGAAGTCAATAGTACCCAGTATAAAAATAGTTCCTAGTAAAAGTAGCTACAAAAAATGTCACCTGCATTTTTCTGTATAATCAACCGTTTTCGAAGTAGAGCGCTGTGAAAGCTACCTATAAGGTAGAATGCAAGGCGCGTTTTTTTACATGGTTTCCTCCGTAGGCATAGTCTATGATATTCAATAAAAGGTTTTCTTATTCAAGAATAAAAAGGTAGAACGTGTCGCGGGACACACGGTAGGAACTTTAGTTCCTGTTAAGCAAAAGTTATGTAATACATCTGACGTTATAGATAAACAATTTGCATATTCTTTGGTGGTTGAGTAGTAAGCACACCAGACTCTCACGCGGTAGACCCGGGTTCGATTCCCCGCGAGGAATTTTTTTTATTGTTAATTTTATTTTTAAATAATCATTCTGCTTGATATTAATAAGGTAGACGTTTGAAATATTTAGCAGAATATTCATTATTATAGATAATGGTACGGTAGGTACCCTCCATGAGGGAATCTGACTGGCAACATCTACTTATAAGTAGATTTAAAAAAGGAAACCGTAGCATTATACAAATTGGACATTCGTTTATCACAAAATTAGTGGAAACATAAAATTGAATTGTTAAATTTTTAATTAGAAGTTATATTACAGTTTATAGAAATTTTTATTTTCTCGGTGGTTCAGTGGTTAGAATGCTCGCATTGTACGCGGGCGGCCCGGGTTCGAATCCGGGCAGGAGCATATTTATTATTATGAATCGCTGCTTCGTAAACGAGAGAGAGAGACTAAGGAGGCACAAGCACGCAAAAGCAAGCCACATAACGAAGCAATGTAACGTAACGCGTAACGGTCAGATCTTTTGCGTCGCGACCCCTGGTCGCTCAAACATAACCTGGCGTAAAGAACTAAAGTTCCAATAATTTTTTCTACGACTGCTATGGAAAATAGTTCTTTCCCACAATTTACTGGATTTAATGGATGACCTACGAGCAAAAGGTCGCGAGATATTTGCGAAAAAACTGATTTTCGCGACCTTTTGACCTTCATAACTTTTTTAGCCGGCACACATCACACATCTTCATTACAACACTGTAATGAAGGTGTATACAAAAATCCAGCTAACTAGGAATTTTTGCGCAGATTGGGATTTAAAATGCCTTAAATTACTGGACAAACACCAAATTATTGTTTATAAAGGATTTTGGTTGGGAATTATCACTATTTGCTGTGAGGATGTTGAAGATAGACTAAATACCTTCAGGGTTGAAAGTGAAAGGAACTTCTTGGAATCTAGATTGCCAGCAACGGGACCTGTCGCACTTGAAACTGCTAGGGAGCATCTCATAATAAAAGGATAATAAAAATAGGAAATTTTATGGGGAAAGCGGTATAGTTATGAAAAATAGGCTCGGGGTTTTACTTCAAAGCGGAAATTTTCAATAAGTAGAGTTTGAGCCACATTTAAAGTTTTTATGTACCATTGCAGCAAAGTGTGATAAAAAATGAGATCCTGAGACTTGGTTTAACTAAATCTCAGTTCCACCCAAGCAACCCTTCAAATCTCGCTGTTATCAAAAGAAGCGAATGAATCTATCTGTGCTAATTTATATTATCATCTTGTATTAGTTTAGGAAAAACCTTCGGGGTCAAACAACCCAGTACACATTGGAAACACTTCTATTTTGGATGTAATAGGCAATTACGTTTAGGGCGAATTCGATTTGTTCTATATTTGGATTTAGGGTGCACTTTGGGGTCTTCCTTCGTGTCTAATTAAATACATTTGTTGTTCTCTTAGTCGTTTCCGCAGTGAAAACCGTGATATTTTCCAGTGAGAAATTAAACAAACTCAATATTTAATTATATGGTTAAATACTTTTTTCATTACAGTTAAAACTAGTTGCTAGCAACCTTCCTTTTATAGACAATAGAAAAACGTTTATGCCTCTACTTACTTCTTATACGTATGTGAACGTAAAAGATCAATAACATTCAGTTGTTACTTCTTCTAAGAAAGAATAGATTTTTATGTTGGAAAAAAAACTTACATCGTTCCATACAAACATAGGAAATGGATTTGATAATATTGGTTTAATATTTAACAAGTTTTACCAGTTCTCAAATATACTTGTTGTTAATTGAACTCGTTTTTTATACAGGGTTAGTTTGAAGTATGGAAACACGAATATCTCACAAACAAGATTTTAACAACTGATGCAAGGTTGCCATAGGAGCATAGTATGGGCGTGCATAAATTCGACGCCAAAAATTTCACTTAATCTTTTTCTCACTTTATGCACCTGCTTGTAGACCCTTTAATTCGACGCTAGGTACCTCTACTAATCCTTCTACCTGTATTAGTTTGTACAAAAATATCAGAAAATAAGAAATAGAAAACTAAAGAAAAAACAAGAAAGCCCAGGCCCAAACCAGGTTGATCAAAGTGTAACTATGTATAAAAGTATCAAAAAATAAGAAATAGAAAACTAAAAAAAAAACAAGAAAACCCAGGCCCAAACCCGGTTGATCAAAGTGTAACTATGTATAGAAATATCAGAAAATAAGAAATAGAAAACTAAAAAAAGACAAGAAAACCCAGGCCCAAACCCGGTTGTTCATATATAAGCTTAATCCTTAAAGGACATAATCCTTCAGGCAGCGTCCAATTTAAGGGTGTCTCTTCTGGGTTACAGGTAGTTAGCGTCCAATTTGAGACCGCCCCATAGTATAATAATTTGTGGTCCTGTGAATCACAGCGAGTACCCTGTATATTATATATTTTTATCAATTATTCTTCTTCCATTTGTCACATGGTTACTTACTTCGAATACAGAGTGATTTTAAAAAAAATACAGAGAAAGAAAAGTAGATGAAATATCACAAATAATATACATATGTATATTGAAAATTACTGATTACTCCATGGCAATCCCAAAAAACTGAAGCAAGAACTTTTCCAGCAGATTTTTGGACACGAAACTTCTTGGCTCATGGAGAGGACAAAGGACATTGATCACCACGGGTATTAAGCATATCTTCGTAAATCTGCTTACCTCTTTTGAATACAGGTACTTGATGATGGCTCGATGCTCTAATTTTTCGATTTTCACAATTTCGGTGGACATCTTTTTTCTTTCAATTTATTGCGTAACTCTGGTTTACTTTTTTGACGACTGACACTTCTAATGAGTTATTGTTCGTTGCTTTGGTAACGCAATATTTTGTTTATGCATGGAACTGGTCTTGGCTAACTATATATCAATACATCCTCGTATTACAAAATAATTACACAGCTACTACTTATTTTTATACAGTTTCTCCTCTCTTCTCCAGCTTCTTATTTCCAATTAAAAACTGAAGAGTGTTTTTTTCAAGACAACAAGGTTTTGGTAATTAAATTCATACAAAAAAAAAACAGCTGGAAGATCTATACGAGCATAATTCGGTTGAAATTATCGAATTTTTTTTGAAAGAATTAATAGAGTACAGCTGAAGTTTACATCCTTGAAAAGCGTATAAATATGTCAATTAAGGTTAATCTCAATTAAAAGAAACTGCTCACTTATCAATAAAGAAGTAGCACGAGTATCTCGTTTGTTGATACTTAATTTTATTTATCCTTAAAAAAGGAACAATAAAACTAAAACAGCGAAGCACAACATTATAAAATGAAGAATGTATTGTGAAAAAAATGGATAGAAATAATAATAATAGACAGAACAATAAAAGATAAGTATGAGAAAAAGGTAGAATAACAAGTACACTTGATACCATGAAAAATTGTTTCTGGACGAAGCAGAAAAAAATAATAATCTAGGTGTTTTTACCTTAAAATTTAACAGGAACATACAGATCGCGAAAAGTATATTCGAGACATACGATTTACATAAGCACGACAAGGAACATATGAGAAAAACTGAGCGAGAAGAATAATCATTCGCAGTCAGCGTTGTGGGTGTGTTCAGTTCCAGCTACTAATCTGATATGAAAGCAGCGTTGCCAGTTTAGAATGTTTGGTACTTTCTAAGGAATATATAACTTATTTTTTATTTTGCATTTGACTTTTAACACGGGATAACGCTGTGTTTAGTGGGAGAAAATCGAGATTGGTAATATTATTGACTTTTGAAAAATAAGTGAGATCAACACAAACAAGAATAAAATATTATAGTTCCAGAAAAAATTTGGACAAATTACAATCTACAATAAATAAAATCTGCTTTCGATTTAACAATTATGGGTATTTAACATTGTTGCGAAAAAATTTGGGAATAACTTTTACAGATAAGTACATTTGGCAACAGTGGTAAAAATGGGGGGCACTGAACACACGCCCATCGCTGACGGCGCACAATTATTCTTCTCTCTCTTTCAAGTAGTTTTTCTAATACTTTCCTTGTCATACTTGTGTAAATCGTGTGCCGCGAATAGAATTTTCGCAATCTGTATAAAAATATCAAAGGAAATTAATAAAATCTACATTTCAAACAGCCAATATATAATTCTAATACGATCCAATTTTCTCGAATTTCATTTTCTGTTTCATTGAACCCTCCCTATACTGATGTGGAATAATAATGGTACCCGCTTCTATGGAAATTGTGAATATTCGTCATGAACATTGTTAATTTTGCAAGAATTTGAATAATTATGTAGAAGGTACATATTTAAGTAAAAACTAGTCATTTTATATACAATTAGCTTGTGTACATTTCAAATTTTACCACTGCCATAAGCATAAAAACAATTCATTTTGCATTTTGAAAGATTTTTCGTAAAATCTTGTAAAATTGATGCATAAAAAACGTTTTATAACTTTAAAAAAATATTTTCCAAAGACACCGACCGTTGAAATAAGAAGCAACAACTACTTCTCAGGCTATAGGCCCCGGCGGATATTGAATTACACTTCAAAGTGGGGTTGGCAAATCTAGAAAATAAAACACCTACCATTCTGATTTGTAATTAGAAGGGACAACATAACTTGTAGACCTGTACCGGCGTGTTTGCGCCTCATCAGGACTGAAGATTACACTGAAATCACAATCAATACATGTCTTCCAGTAGCGAAAGTGTAAATGTTGTGAGATTAGCGACATCTTGACTACACCCGCACTACTACTACTACTAAATGTACAGGCGAGCCTTGTCCTGGACAACTCAAGCCAAGGTTCCGACACTGAGGCCACTGGCGGGCCCATTGTGCCAATCCTGCTACCTAGTCATCCATGAAGCCGAGCCCTTCAATAAAGGCCACAACCTTTTTCAGTGGATGCCTGCTTGTGTCTCCAGGAGCCATGACAGTGACTCCGAAGATTCGCCTGCGTAATACAGCCCCAGTGTGGACACTCTAAGAGAACATGAACTGACGTTTCATCAGTCATGCCGCAACCCCTACATAGGGAACTTTCCTCTACTCCTAGATTGTAGAGATGCTTCCTCATACAGCAGTGCCCTGTTAGGAGTCCTGCTATGTTCCTTAGCCTACTCCTTGGTAGTTCAGTGGCTGCCCTGGCGTGTCCATCAGTCCATCCCTTCAGTAGAAGTTTGGATTGTCTAGGACCAAGCAGAGCATTCCAATGAGCGAGGTGCTGATTCCTCAGCCACTTCTTCGTCTCCTTGCGTATTCTTTGTTTTGTTAGGCCCAGGGTCGGGCCCCGGCCGCAGAAAGGAGCTGCCGCCCCTTCCGCAGCCAGTGCATCCGCCATCTCGTTGCCTTCAAAACCAGAGTGGGCTGGAATCCATTCTAGCCGCACCACGTTCCGCCTTGCAAGATTAGCAAGTAGTTCTCGACATTCGTTAGCAAGTCCTGAGTTGCTGGTATACCCACTCAGGGCTTTAATTGCTGCCTGACTGTCGGAGTATATGGTTATGCGTCGATCCACATAACCTCTGTCTAGGTTTATCTGCGCACATTCCAAGATAGCATATATCTCGGCCTGATATGCAGATACGCCCTCACCCAATGGTACACAAACCTGGACTACACCCGCAAACAAAAATTAGAAAAATCTGACAACAAGACACTTTGAAGTGTAATTCAATATTCGTCGGGGCCTAAAGCCCGGGAAGTAGTTGTTGCTTCTTAGTCGAATGGTCAGTGTCTTTGGAAAGTATTTTTCAAAACTTATACAGGGTGTCCCACGACGATTAAGACAAGTAATATATCAGAGTAGGGCAGTAGTAGATAATTATAATTTTGGGGGTGTAAAGTAGAGCAAATGTTGCATCTTTTCTTGTTATTGTGTTACCCAATGAGGAATTTTTTTTTGGTCACGTGACGTCGCATTCAAAATTATTAATGGGACAAGCTGTATATTTGTTCCTCCCGATAAAACAGTTCCAACTAACTAGCACACTTGGGGTCTAAAGTGATTAATTCAAGAGCTTCAGGTACTTGAAGGATTGTAAGTTAAAAAATTCATAATTGAATTCCCTGTAATTTTCGGCAATCTTACATTCGTACGTAATGATTAAGACAAACCAATATTGTCTTATTGGCACTTTTGTCACTAACATGGCAAACTTGACAATAGGCAGTTTTTTTATAAGATTTGCTATGCTACTTTTTAATCGATATTTAATAGGTAAACAAGTTTTCCAAAGAGTCTAATCACACGTATAAGGAATCTGTGCAACCAAAATTTCAGCTACGTCAGGAGACATAACCTTGAATCCGATATATTTAGAGTCATAGACGGACTTAGACAAGGTGGAGTACTGAGTTCTCTATTGTTTATTATTGTGATGGATGACATAAAAAGATACAACAGGTTAAAACTAATAACATTGACTGAGTGTGCGTTTGCAGATGACCTAATGATTAGTGCACCCAACGAAAAGGATTTGCAAAGAAATCTAAAAATATGGAAAGAAGAACTGAAGAGGAAAAACTTGAAAATAAACATACAGAAAACAAGTGATGACCACTGGATCTGAGGATAAAGAAACTCATTTAAGGATACAAGAAGAAGAAATCGAGCAGGTAGAAGTATTTAAATACCTTGGTATAAAGATAAATAAAAACGGAAATGAAGATATTGAAATTAATGAAAGGATCACCAATACATCAAAACTGTATCATTCATTATCAAGATCATTTATAGGGAAAAAGAAAATCAGTGCAAAAACCAAAATCACTGTTTATCGGCCATTCCTTACTTATGGAAGTGAAAGCTGGATACTGTCACAGAAGTCAAAAAGTCGAATCCAAGCAATGGAAATGAAATATTTGCGGAGAGTGAAGGGTATAACACGAAGAGATCGGATAAGAAACGACGATGTGAGAAAGAAACTGGAAGTAGAACCCATACTCGAAGTATTAGATAAACAAAAGCTTAAGTGGACACTTAACAAGAATGAGCAACAGACCAGTCAAACTACTACTGCCCAATTCTAATATATTACTTGTCTTAATCGTCGTGGTAACGCGTTTTATTAAATACGACAATATTACAGTGAACTGTAGTAATATTTCATAAAAAAACGCACCCATAGATCTAGAATTAATCATTTTCCACTGCTCCTAGAAATAATCCGTTGGTAATCCTCATAGTTTTCTACAAAAAAGCATAAAGTAGCGATCCAAGATTTATTTCTGTTCGTCAGTAGTTTAAATTTACGAAGACGTTACGCCGTTAGGCATAATGACCAAAAGAGAAAACTGCTGGCTCTCATTCCGCACAACTCACTTCTAATTATACTTCCCGAAAATTAGAGGTTACGTTCGAAAGTTATTTTGTGCGTCGTTTTACATCGTTTACGACACGTCTTCTCGATCTCGGAAGTTCCGTTTTTAACGGACAAAAAGAAAAGCCGACGTCGTCACAGGCGGAACTGGAGATACCGAAAAGGGTTATTTATGGATGTTGGGATAAGAAACGAAAATATATTTTTCCTTTTTGGTATTTCGAGTGTGTAGGTTTTAGTAAAGAGGAAATTTAAAACATTTATAATACAAGAAATGTATTTTCCTCAAACCAGCAAAGAAAGTAACTGGAACTTTCTTTTTTGAGTACCAGTATTTAGAAGAGAAACAGAAATTTTGGAGATCACCCAAGATTGCCCAACGACTCGTCAGTATTGGAGGAATTAATGGAGGTCGATAGAGGACAAAGCAATAGATAAAGAAGAACTAGAAACAGTAGTTGAAGTATTAAAATAAAAAAACATCTGTATCTGTAGAGTAGGGAGGGTTAGTGTAGGCTTACAGCACTTAGGCCACATGTGACCCATTGTACATCCTCCCGAGGAGTTGTCCTCCTAGGTTATCGTCCTGTCCTGTCCTTCTCAGGAAGGTGGACAGGTCACTAGGAGACATCTTTTATATCGGCAGGTGTAGGCCAAGACTCACCGAACACACACTCTCTTATCGACGATAACTCAGGACACTCGCATAAGACATGCCTGACAGTTTCATCTTCCTGTTCACACATCCTGCGTAGAGGTGTGTCCGCTAGCCCCATAGTATGGAGGTGTTTCCTTAGTTGACAGTGGCCAGTCAGAAATCCTACTGTTAAACGTAGGTTTTTCCTGGTAATCGCCAAATATTTCTTCGGTGCTAGCTTCCCAAGGTCGTCCAGGAAGATCCTAGCAAGACTGCATCCTTTGATTCAATCCCATCTCTTAAGGGATTGAGCATGGGTGTAACGTTTGGTTAGTTACGAAGTCGTTAGGCCGTAGGTGTCACTGGGTCATAACATTTTTAGTCCAGCCGCTTCACTGGCTAAAGAATCGGCAATGCGATTTCCTTCACTCCTGTCGTGCCCTCTAACTCTAACCCACCTCAGGATAATATTGTTATCCACCGAGGCGTTAGCTAAATCTTGGTGGCACTCTAGTACTAGCCCCGGTATAACACGTTGTCTGTTCGAGGCTAATAGGGCTTGTCTACTATCAGTGCAGGTTGTTATGTTTTTGCCAGAAATCTCTTTTCTGGTTAGTTCTTTTGCGGCAATTGAGATACCAGCCAGTTCTGTTTGTTTTTTGTAGTACTATAAAATCTACCGAGTGAAATATCGCTTTAAAAATAATGGAAAAAATTATAGAAAAACAAGCACAGACCAAGAAAGACGAATAATAAAGTAGTAGAAGAATAAACATGAACTGGACAGAAGCAAAAATTAATAATACTTTATCCATTTTTTGTTTGAATATTTATGTTATATATTCAGACTAGTGCGCGTAAATAACTGATACATATTACTTAAAAAAAAAATTCCTACGTGCTGTTTTCACAGTATAATATTTCCAAACACGTAGTCTTACATTATGACCACCGACTGGGTGGGCATCAGTGTATTGTTTTGCCAACACAACAATAGAACTTGTGCATTGATTTTAATATATTTCTTGTTAATATACCACTTGGATGGTAGTTACAATAATTATTGATAAATAATAAGCTCATTTTTGGCCGACTTCTTATTTTATTACGAACTGATGTAGTAAATCCTGTGTAGTAAATAAGATATTACCAGTACTTTGTCAAGATGCTTGGTTAATAAACAATTAATATCGAAAGATCTATTTAAATTTTAAAAATGACAAATACATTAACATTATAGTATATTAAGTATCAAGAACGGTAAGGGTTGTTTACCGGTCGACAGCAATGTTTAATTTTGCTGGAGACCGGTATTACCCTTAACGTTCGAAATGCTTATACCATTTTTTGCGCGATCATATTGAAATATTCGAATTTCGAATAAAATAATTTAAATATCTTCGAAATGAACGAAATGTCAAAAGTGACATTTATACTTATCGATCAGTTTAAAATATAATTTGCATTTTGGTGAAATTGTTTTCATGCTATTTATTACTTTTTATATTGTTCTGTTCGATTCTGTTCATTAAAAAATATCAATCTTCTTATTTTTTTTGTTTCTTTTGTGTAATGAATGAAGTAATATATTATTTAGGACCACTTAAATGTATGTAGGGCTAGGACGTAGTTTACTTACCGACGTCTGAACGGTAAGTAAATCACTTACCGACGTGTTAGACTTAGAAACCAGTAAACACAACCTACTGACCTGACAACCGATGCTGTAAATAAACAAAAAAGATGGATCGCGCAAAAAAAACGTTTGTGTAATCTGCTGACTCCATGACTTATAGTAGGCACAGAGTGATCGACAGGTATTTTCCACCACCTGTTTTTCCAAATTTTTGTTATACAATCAAGTCGCTCGACCTCTCAATTTCAATCGCCTACGTTTTTTCTATTCATTTAGGGCGGGTTTATCAATGCTCGGTTAAATATTGTAGCCTTCGGCTAAATCTTAGCTGTTGGTCAAAGTGTTTATCAACTGCCAGTTTGCATTAGCTGGTAGTCAAACTTTCGGCTACCCTAGCTGCCACTATGAAGTTGATGTTAACCATAGAACATACAGTTAAATACGAGAAAGTGGTGTTCCGTTATTCTAACCATAGATTCTAACTGACAACTGTGTCTTGACTTTTTCATGTTTGCTTACATTTTGCAAGAAAGATTATTTCAACTTTAAATTTGATTGTGTTATTATCGTTTATGGTGGAATCGAGAAGCTTATTTGATTCATTTATAGTAGTTTAGTAGCATCTAGGTTCTGTTTGTATTTTATTTCATTGTTATTGTCAATGTATCTTGAGGAACTTGACGACCTTTTCGATGAAGAGCTTGGAGATTGGCGAGATATTGGAATTTGTCAAATGCTCAATTACACCTTAGCCTCCAGTTAGCTAGCTTTCGGTTATGTGGTGCATTGATAAACGCTTTCTATTGTAACCGAGACTTTTGTTGCTTTCGTTTATTTGGGCTTCAAGCACTTGTGCGTGACGCCTTAGTCGTCACGACTTTTGAGCAAATCGAACACGATTTTTTAGGATCCCCAAAACCACCTGACATGTGCCAATGCCAATGCCAATGAATTTCCTGTGTTGTTAGAAGAACAGTTTTCAATTATAATGTTTTTGATAATAAAATTTTGCATATTTAGATATTTTTAGTAAGGTTTATATCGTATTAAATCGTAATCGGCACAATCTTAACCTTTAAATAAACGTCAAACCGGACAAACATCAATATTTAATGTCCGTGGCTTGAAGCTCATACTTTTCGGTATGTGCTTGAGCTGCTACTAGCAGCTAAAAGTAAATAATCGAAAACGCTTTTTGGCTGGCGTCTAGAGATAGCTGAGGGCTACGTAGCTGACAGATTTAACCGGGCATTGATAAACCCGCCCTTAATATTTCTCTCATAAGGCGATTTCGATTATTTACTTTTGGCTGCTGGTAGCAGCTCGTAGTGACTGAATTTCGTTCGTTTATTATCGGGCGTGACGCCTAGTCTTACCTTCCCCTTGCCCCTTGAGCACATACCGAAAAGTATGAGCTTCAAGCCACGGACATTAAATATTTGACGTTTGACCGGTTTGACGTTTATTTAAAGGTTAAGATTGTGCCGATTACGATTTAAACCTTTCTAAAAATATCTAAATATGCAGAATTATATTATCAAAAGCATTATAATTGAAAACTGTTCTTCTAACACAGGAAATTCATTGGTATTGGCAAATGACAAGTGGTTTTGAGGATCCTAAAAAATCGTGTTCGTTTTGCTTCAAAGTCGTCACGCACAAGTGCTTGAAGCCCAAATAAACGAAAGCAGCACTGTGCAGTAGTTCAAATGTATTTGACGGCTGTTAAAATTTGACATCTAGTTTTCATGTCATCTAAATTCTCAGTTTTTTGAAAAATAATGCTACCTTTTAAACTAAAACGTATCAAATAAATAATCGCCCCATTTCAATAATGACCGATAAGAAAGAAAGTAAAGAAGTTAATGAAGAAGAAGATGATGAAGCTGATATGGAAGAAATTATCGAGTTGACATGGTCATGCATAATTGAATCTTCAATGCAAGTGCTTACCGCAGATATGCAAAATTCCATAACAAGCCAAGACGAAGATCCATTACAATACTGTGAAAAATCTAAAGCAGCCACTTCTGGGGTTAAAAAAATTTCCGACCTTGAAAGCATGCTTTTATTTAGACAGGAAAATCCACAGGAAAAAAAATTCTCGTCGTTTTTTATAGAGGTAGACAAGTTAAGTTCTAAAATATGTTCACATGATTCGGAAAAC
>CAJUYG010005257.1:0-14343 GCA_910591675.1 Galerucella calmariensis | reverse complement strand
AACAACTTTTTTATCCCTTATCGCCTCGTCTTAATCATTACACTGTTTGCGTGTGAGTAAGACAAAAATAGATTAAAGAGGGTGGGCTGAGTATTAATATAATTTGTTATATTTATTTGTAACACGTATCTCATAATTGTTTTCTATCCTCAGCATTGGGTTGGGACATATCTGATTGGACGAGTTTATTTCATATAATTCGGAACGAACTTCCTTAAGGTAAGTCGTTTGTTCCTTGAATTAAGTTTCATAACAGTCATATTCCAAGACCAAAGTAAAATAAATTTCTTCTTTTTTTTACTGGACAAATAGTCTATTATAACTAAGGTCACATATCCACGTTACTCAATTTAGTTCTGTGAGTATAGTTGAATAGTGTGCCTGGATGAATGAAAGAAACTTTAGATAATTAAGAATTGGAATAACTGTATAATTGTATAATTTGAATATTTTATTATATAAAATACCTAATAATAATAGTTCAATAAAACATAAAACACTTATCCAAGAGTACATGTGGATGTTTGTTTTAATTTCTATGATTCAATTGCAGTAATATACGTTAGTGCCAACTTTCAACACGAAGGCCAAAGAACAGAGTCGGTCTTCATAAATTTAATTTGACCTCACAATAAAATATTCCCTGAGAGTATAAGAAAAATATATACAAATAATAATATAATAAAATAAAAATTAAGAGTCTCGTTAAATAGTTGAGATAATCCTTAATGGCGCCCAACTAAAATATAAATAAAAATTTAAATAATAATAAATATAAAAAAAGGTAAGTATTAAACAATATAATAAACAAATATATATATATATATATATATATATATATATATATATATATATTGTTATGGAATATAACAATTTGATATTTGATTTTATATCAATGAATATTATGTTCCATGTATGTGAGTGAAGAATCAGAATTCCAAATCAAACAAAATTTTATTCAATATAGTATTTATTAAATTATTTAAAAAAATTCTGTTACATCATATGTATGCATGTAGGCTCTCTCTCTCTCAGGGTGTTTTGGGTAAGGTAAGTTATCTAAATTTAAGGAAAAATTAAATATGATGTAAATATTAAACGTTAAGATTAAATATTAATTTGTTTACTATCTCCAGATTGCAATCGGTGTATGGTCTCCTATTCTATTACAACCTATATTAAATTAAAATTAACACAATCGCGCACAAATAGCTCCTACTTCTGGTCTCGTACAAATACGGGTACTCCTAGTTGTAATAGCTTGCTATCACATAAAAGAAAAGGCTTGTTCTCTGAACAAAAAAGAAGTTCGGTCTTGCGCAAAGCAAAGATCGTTGGTGTAAACGACTTTACTAGTTGTCGTTACAAGTTTGAGTATAAAATGATTTATATTACCAGTTTTCTTGTGATTTCTGTCTTCTGGACACTAATTATTTGTGTTAAATTGAAGGTAAGTTATGTAATATACCTTTGATTCACTGCTACTTTTATTTTCTAGTTTTCTTCCAAAATCATTTCGAAAAATCTTTTCTAACACCAAAAAAAATCTCTCTCCCCTTAGTTACGTATCAACCTTCCAACCTTCTTTTTATTGTTTTTGTTGCTAACGAATATCCTCTCCGTTTCTTCTTTCCTTTTTTATAAAATTCCTAATTTTTGTTAAAATTTAGTTACTGACAGTTCATATTGTCTAATCAAAATAAAATGTTCATAATGACAAATGTTATTTTCTAATGTCAACCTTATCAGCTAATCTACAGGGTATAAAAATATCTTACATTAAATGTAAATAGTAATTTATTCATCTTAACGTTATTGTTCAAAATGATGGATATGACATAAATCTCTCATGTACATATGATGTAAAACTTTCTAAGATTTATCATTTATAATTTTTGGGTGTAATATAATTGAAAAACATATTCAATTGTCGTTCACTACCTACAAAACACGTTAATATGTCATCTACATACCTATACCAAAATAAAATATTTTTTGAAATATTACATTCAAAGATATTTCTTTCCAAACTGTCCATAAAAATGTTTGGCAAACATTAAATTCACACTAGAAGTTGAAGAAAATAACTCAATCAATTTTCTTGATTTAAAAATTCAAAAAGTCAATAATGTACTGGACTTTTCAATTTACAGAAAACCAACACATACTGATGTGACTATACCATATGATTCCAACCACCCCATGTCACATAAACTAGCAGCATACAATTCGATGATTCATAGAGCATTTTCGGTTCCTATGAACAAATTTAATTTTGATGAGAAATTAATACAATTAAACAAATAGCCACATCCAATGGTTATCCTTTACATTTAATAAATAAATTACTTAATAAAAAAGAGAAAAAGATGGCGTTACAACTAATATTTCCTAAACAAACTAAAGAAGTAACAAATTACAAAACCACCACTTATGCTGGTAATATTTCCAATAATATTTCAAAGTTAATATCTTCAGCAACAAATACAACAATTTCTTTTAAAACAGAAAACAATGTAGGTAGAAATTTGCTAAATGTAAAAACAAAAATAACCCCATTAAGAAAATCTGGGATATACAAACTTAAATGTCCGGATTGTAATGCTGTCTATCTTGGTCAAACCAGTCGTAATTTTGAAATTAGGTACAGTGAACACTTACGAGCATACAGATTAAAACAACCAGATAAATCACATTATGCAAAACACCTGCTTGACACTAAACATTCAGTAACACCTAACACAGAACCAGAAATACTACATGTTTGTGATAGGAAGCAAGAACTGGACTTCCTTGAAGAATTAGAAATCAGAAGACACTTAACAGACCCACAATATGAAGTCCTCAATGAACAGCTGAATCTGGGAAGTTCTCCATTATTAAACTGTCTTCTTAAGTAATAATTGTAAAGATCAGCAGATATAGTTTTCCTGGTTTCCTATATCATTGCACAGTTATACTGATCTTAAATGGGACAAAGATATCCAGAATATCCCCATAGGGCTAATAATATCAAAGCTACTATTTGTAAAATCTTCTTCTTTTTTCTATTCATATAATATATATTAAGTCAATCACTAGATAGGCACTATTTGGACTAGCCAAATATATATCAAGTATACATCATGTCAAAAGTAACTTCTGTCATTCTGACGATGATATTATATTTATCGAAACAATTGTCAATAATTTACTTGCAATTTACACATTTTTTCAAATATATTGTGGAGTCATTTAGAAACAGTTGGTTTCATTTAAAACCATATTATTTGAATGTTTATGAAAATTATGTTAATCTAAGGTTAAAAGGAGGGAATAAAGATTACTTAAGTTTTGAATGTCTGTTTTCTTATTAATCCGGTCATCCTCTTGAAATATATAAGACATTTCTAAGAATAATCTTTCATTGTAATTATTTTCTCTTTTACAATAAAATTCCCTGAAGATGTAAATAAATATTTACGAAAGCTTGGAAATCTAAAAAGAGTACTCTTTTCCTTCATTATTGCTGCTTACCTCAATATTTGTCTGTTTGTGTCCTAATTGATCAGCAACGATCACATTCAGTATATATATATATATATATATATATATATATATATATATATATATATTGTAATAAAATTTTCATTCTTAATAAGCATACACTTTCCAACAATATACAGTTATAAAAAGAACACCCTGTATGTCAAATTTCCAAAAAAAATATTGAACTGTCATCTAAAGTTCAATACATGAATCATAGAAATAATCCATTAGAATGTACAAATATTTTATGACAGTTCAGAGATTTGTTTATGTTGTTGCGAATAAAAATTCTTTTATAATTATGTACAATAGTTTTGAAAATAATAACAATATTTTAATTTAGCATTTACATTGTAAATTAGTTAATTTGTGATTGTTCCTGTATACAAAATTTTACAGAAATTAATTAAGTAAAAATGTCACATGGATTGATGACATCAAAGTAGCAATCAAAATAATTGCCTGAGAAGATCCTGTTGAAAAATTTTTTTTTTCCCATCATTTGATGGCACTGGATAAAACCAAAAGGCCAGGCATGTGTTTTACCTAGAAATGCTTTTTGTGTGTGTGTGTTATATTATCGTTTTTTTTTACAAATATTGTTAGTAGATTACCTGAATATCTGTAACATTATTATTGTCTTTTTTAAATTATTATTTTTATTATTTCTTATTATTATCATCTTTTTTATTTTTTTATTTTTTTTCCATATATTTTTTTTATAGGCTTATTTTTTTTTATTTTTTATTTTTTTTTGTTTAACATTCATATTTATATTTTTTTCTATAATTACTTTTAAATCTACTTTTTCTTCATTTATTTATTAAATTTTTTTTTTTTTTTTTTTTCGTTCAGGTGTACATATTTTATTTTAGGGGTAGCAATGCTACTCACAGAGTTGTGTTAGTAGTTTTTATATAATGGTATAAGATATTATAGATTGAATTATCCTCTAGTGTCAGTAGATTTATTAAATTTATTGGAAATTGTAATTATTGTTGCATACATAAATTTTGATATAGAGAATTAATTTCTAAATTTTTAAGTGGGCATTCCAATATAATATGTTGCGAATCAGCAATTTCATCACATAAGCAATACTCGCTATCGAATAATTTAATTTTTTTCCTGTAAGCTGGATAGAGCGCATGATTACTTCTCAGTCGGCAGATTGTTGTTATCAGTTGTCTATTTGTACTATTAATAAACCATGGCTTTCTTCGCACTTTTGGTTGAATGGCCATGTAATATTTTCCTTTTTCACTTTGTGAGTAACGCTGTTGCCATTTACATGTGAGATTTTCCTTCAACATTGAGTACATGTCGGTCACAGGGGTTTTTGATTCTATATTGAGTCCAGATTGTGTAGCTTTTTTCGCTAAGCGGTCCACTTCTTTGTTTTGATTTATTCCAACATGTGCCTTCACCCATGTTAAGTTAATATGTTTTCCTATGGTAACGGCTTTAAGATTAAGCTCAAGGATTTCTAGTATTACGTAATAATACTTGACATCGATTTTGAAATTTTTCAGTGATTCTAAAGCACTTTTGCTATCCGTAAATATAACAAAATTATTTTCTGTTTGCTCTAAACATAATGCTATTGCTTGTTTGATAGCCAATAACTCAGCAGTATAAATTGACATTAATTTATTTAGACAAAATATTTGTTTGATGTTTTTTTCAGGATAGAAAACAGAACAGCCAACTTTTCCATGTAGTTTTGACCCATCTGTGAAAATATGTTGGAAATCTTTCCATTTTGTGTTCATCTCTTAAATAAAAATATTCCTGATTATTAATGGGTTCTCCACACTTTGTATGTTTCGAATATGAATATTTAGAGGAGTAAAGAGAGCTTTATAATTTGTATTCCATATAGGTATATTGTCTGTAGCGTTTATATCCAATATGTATTGTGCAGATACCTAGTATAAAGCTATCTACAAGTACTGGTAACTTTTTCTTGTTCCAATATTTTGCTGTTAGACTGTAACGAAGTTACTAATTTTCCGATTTGCAAAAGCAACAATTATTCCGGTTTTATAGTTAAATTTGTATTTCGGTTATTTTTCAACGTAAAAATGTGATTCTTTTTCGTATGTTATCAGAAAAATAGCCCGGTTTTAATATAATGTTTAATTCCTCCGTGATAGTTTTAATTTTTAAATTAAAACGTTTGTTTTTAAAAATTCATTTATAAATTAATATACAGGTTGTACTACAACAAATACAAATATTAAATAACTTAAATACCGAACTAACAATATATCTGGTAGAAATCAACGTTAGAAGTCCCTGTGAATGTGAAATGAAACCTATTTATAATCTCCTTTAAACAATGGCACTGTTCTAGTTTGTTTATTACTTTTTTGTTGACTCTGCTATTCTGGATACCTAACTCCTCCATCCTTAAGACGAGAAAATAATGGATTTATTTTCGAGTTTGGATTTTACTTCTTCTAGTGGAAGTTCTTCTAGGTTTCTTCTCTTTGTCTTCTTGTTCTTGTATTTTCTTATAATGCAAAAAGTGGTTAAAGCATTTAAAGTTATTAAGATTAAAGAAACTGTACTGGAAATTATTACGTGTTTTCCTGAAAATTCTACGTCTTGAATTGGTTTTAGATTTTTAGCAATTTTATTAATTTCAAAAAGTTTATCAAAATCTATTTTTGTTAAGCTTAGAGGGTGATACATTTGAGTTTCTGAAAACATAGCTTCTGATTTTGTTAAATTGACTGATTTGCCTTTTTGAACTTGAATATTGTTTGAAAACTTCTCTCTTCCAATTTCTATTTCACATTTTTCTGGAATTCGGATTAAACAGGGGTCGTGTATTTCTAAATATTTTTCTGAGGTACATTTTGATAATATTTTTATAGTGGTGGCTGGAACAATCAGTATTTCGTTATTTGTGATCTGTTCTACGATGGGTTCTTGAAGATTTACGTCAGTGGCGTAACATTGTTTGGGCAAACGATTTTCGAGTAGTTCTGTTGTGCAGTTGTCTTTGGATAAGAATTCTTGTCGACAATAATATGTTTCTTCTAATATCGGACATTCTTCCTTTATTAATGACGATTCTTCGGCTTTTGCTAAGTAGGGTTTAGAAGGGATAAACATTTTGTGTTTTTGTATGATATGATAAAGGTGGTAGAACACTGCAATTTCGGGTTTTAGGATAGGGATATGTATAGCAAAGATTAATTTGGATTTGGAAAAGGTAACTTGGGTACCGAGAAATAGATAGTAGGTCAACAAATTCTTAAATTTTGGAATTTGTTCCTCATTGTAAATTGTTTTCAAATATTCAATCATTTCCGCAACCTCATGACTAGAAAGTACGGAACTATGAAGAGAGTTCAGTTTTGAAAATATAATTGAGTTTTCAATATTGTCAATAAATGTAATTAAATTTTGGCAGTCTAAATTAATTTGTGAGATTGTCCCATGAAATGTTATATAATTGTCCAACGTTATTAATTTATTTTCTAATGAAAAATGGAATTTTTCTAAGTTACTTTGAAGTTTTTGCTGATTCTGCCATAAATCTGTTAATGACTTATTATAATGGTCTATTAATTTTGTATACAGTGATATTTGGGAATTTGTTTCGTAAATTATACGTTTTTGATTTTGTTGCAAAATATCAATTGCCTTGTCGTATCTTTCTCCATCATCTGAATCTAAATTTCCGAAAAGCCATTTGTTAGCTTTGCCTATGCCATTTATTACACCTCTTTTTGATCTGATATGTGGATAAATGTTTTCTGATTTTTTCACTAAAGTGCTTATTAAGAATTTTGTTCTTTCTAACATTTGTTCGGCTAGATTATGATATGAAATTGGATTCGTTGCATTACTTCTTTCTAAACTATTTCTTAGTGTATGATAATATTGTTTTAAATTATCATTTTGCTTAACTATTTCACTTAAATCTAAATAGTGTATAAAAGTATGTTTAGAATAAATCATTTTACATGAGCCTAGCTTAACGGGTAATAATAAATTTCCTAAATTAGTTATTTGGATGTCTTCTGTCTGGCATCTTGTTTGAAATGTCAGGAGTATCGTCACGTATATCGTCAAAGTAATCTTCATTGTCCTGTAACAATGTATCATAGTTATTTTTGGGTTTTCTAATTATGCCTTTATGATAATTGCCTTTATTAGTTTCAAGTATTACACCTGAGTCTTTGATTATTTCAGTTTTCTTGAATTTAGGTAATTTTTTGTCTCGTGATTTTGTTTGTATGTAGGCTGTGGTTTGATTTTTATAATCAGGAGGGTCTTTTCGTTTTGTATTGAGCTTTGTTATATTGTTTTCTTTTACTTGTTCATTTCTTTCTTTAATTTTATTGTATAACTGCTTACTAGCCTGTTTGTGAACGTAATAAGATAATATCAAATTATCATTCAAGTCAAATGGGTCAGCGTTATTTATGTGTCCTTTTATTATTTCAAATGGTGTGAATTTTGTTACTGAATGAATGGAATTGTTATAGCTTAAAACTGCGTGTTTGATTAATTGGTCTGAAAGCAATTCTTTGTTTTCTTCTCGCAAACACCTATAATGTTCTATCAGCGTTGAATGAAAGCGTTCTACTGGTGAATTCGAGTTGCTATTTTTTGGTGTGGTAAAATGTAATTCAATACGGTGTAACTTACAAAAATCTTTTAAATCATTATTTTTAAATTCTGATCCTGAGTCAGCAGTTATTTTATAAGGCAGTCCGTGATGAATTATATAGGTTAATAAATTTTCTACTACGGAAATACCGTTTGTACTTTGAATTGGGTATGCCTGGCCATATCTAGAAAAAGAGTCTATAATAGTAAGATATGATTTATTGGATATTTTGAAAACGTCTATGTGTATATGATCAAAGGGTTTTGATGCTGTGGGGGTAAGGTTAAATTTTACTACTGGTGGATTTCTGTCGTATTTATTTTTTAAACAGGTTTCACAACTGTTTATAAAGTTTTCAATATCTTCGTTCATTTTGGGCCAATAATATCGGGTTCCTAAAGAAGCTTTTACTTCATTGATTCCGCGATGTCCTTTCTTAAAAATATGATAGTATTCAATTTTTTCTTTTTGTTCGTCTGTTAGCAAAATGTCTTCTAATAATTTTGGACAGTGTATAAATTTAAATGCTGAATTTCTGAAATATCTTTGGACAGTGGTTATAAAGTTCTCTGGTAGTAATTGATTTCTAAACTTTATTGCATAAGTCTTTTTTGGATCTATATATTCTTTTATGAATTTAAAAATATTTTGCTCTAAATTTCTTTGTGGTATTGTTACATAAAGTCGTTTATTTTCAAAAATCTTCTCTTCTTTAACTTTTATATCATTAATTTCTCCGCTAGTAATCAATATTTTTATTTTTATAGGTATTTAAAGATTTTTCACTTATAGGTATTGAAAGTATAGGATTTTCTAATGAAGTATGTACTGTTTCTAAGTCTGTGTCATTTGGTTGAGTATCAGGTGGTTTTATTTGAATGTCTGATATAATGTTGCATTTATTTTGTGTGTTTGGGTTGTCTAATAATTCTAGTTCGTTCAATGTTGTATGAAAGTCGTCTTCTGAGATATTAGGTATATCTGATATTTCTTTAGTTATTATGTCATCTATATCGAAATTAACGTCTAAAAATGCTGTTTCAAGGGCGTTATCATCTATATCGATATTATCGTCTAATTGTGCTGTTTCAAGAGCGTTTAAATCTGAATTTTGATTATTTTGAATTCTAGAAAGTGCGTCAGCTACTTTATTATTTTTACTTTTTAAATAATGAACAAAATAGTCAAATTCTACGAGCTTAAGTCGCCATCTTACTAATCGTGAGTTGGGTTCTTTTAATGAAAAAAGCCATTGAAGGGGCTTATGATCTGTAAATATTTGGAATGGTCTGCCGAATAGATATGGTCTGAAATATTTACAACCGTACACTATGGCGAGTAATTCCTTTTCAATTGTGGAATAATTTATTTCTGATTCATTAAGGGTACGTGAAGCGTAACATATTGGATGATTTTCTTGCATCAATACTGCACCTATTGCATAATTTGATGCATCTGTAATTAATTGAAAATTTTTTGTAAAGTCTGGATATGCTAATACTGGTTCTGATGTTAATAAATCTTTACACGTTTCAAAACATTTTACAAATTCTTCAGTATGTACTACTTTTTGATCTTTCTTAAGACAGGTTGTCATTGGTTTTGTTATTTCAGCAAAATTTTTTATAAATTTTCTGTAATATCCCAGTAAGCCTAGAAATGATTTTATTTCTTTTTGAGTACGAGGTATAGGAAATTGTTTAATGGCTAAAATCTTTTTTTGATTTGGCTTTCTGTACATACAAACAATTCAAAAAGAAATTTCGGACACGGTACAAAACGAAAAAGAAAGCCAAAATACCCAAAAAAAACAACAAGAAGACCACCACCAATCATATTAAAAACCATTAGTGCTTGGAATAATTTAAGGAAAGGAGTAAATTCGAGAGGCATTGACGTTCAATGCAAAATATCAAGGAACAGTGCGAAACTACAAACAGCCACCGCCGATGACTACAGAAAAATGACTAAATATATGAAGGAATTTACTGATATAGAATGGTACACCTATCTTCTGAACGAAGACAAAGAAAGGAAGCTAGTCATTAAAGGACTAGCTGCAAATACGGACCCGGAAGAAATAACGGAAGCCATAAAAACAGAAGGACTAAAAGTACACAGGGTGTGGCAATTACACTCAAGGACAGGAGAAAGGAAGCCACTCCCAATTTTCATGGTGACAATAGACCCCAAGGAGGAGCAGGCTTATAAAAGCCTGAGATACTTATGCCACACCAAAATAACGGTAGTAGAGCAAAGAAGAAACAACGGACCAGTGCAATGCTATAGATGTCAGGGATTCCACCACGGACAAAACACATGTAATATGGAATTACACTGCGTAAGATGCGCAGGTGCACATAGGGCCGCAGAATGCCCCAGAAGAAAAGAGGAAGCAGCGACCTGCCAAAACTGCGGGGGAGATCACCCCGCAAACTACAGAGGATGTCCCAAAAACCCTGCACAAACAGCAGCCAACAAACAACAGAAGAAGACAGAAACAAACACACAAACAAAAAGCTACGCACAAGCAACAAACAACGCACCAAAAGAACAAGAAAAACAAACAGAATTTGTGTCAATGACACAATTCAAAGAGCTGATGGAGGGATTCCGAGTCATCCAGGAATTCATGAAAAACTTTCAGAAACAGTAAATGGATATACAAACCTTACCAAGTAAAATAAAGATCGGCTCATGGAATACGGGAGGACTCAGAACAAACATAAACATCATGGGAGAAATATTGGAGGAGGAAGATTTTGACATCTTCGCGCTCCAAGAAACAAAACTGCCAGGAGACGAGTTTAGACTCACCTGGCCAGGCTATAACGTATACAGAACAGACATCAACAGAAACTCTGGAGGCACAGCGATCCTTGTTAAAAAGGAGCTGCGCCAGCATCAAGAAAACACGCCGGACGGACTCATAACCATGGAAGCTACAAGGATTATAGTGAAGACAACCTTTGGAGATGTCAGAATCGCATCGGTATACGTTAGGCCAAACACTGTGATACACGAAGAAGACGTGTTAGCAGTACTCCCAGACGACAAACAAGGCATTATCATAGGAGATCTAAATGCCAAGTCCCCCACGTGGTACTGCACAACAAGGAACGGACAAGGAAAAAACTTGGAAAGGATAACGGAACGCCATGCCGCTCTCCAAGTAATAGCACCACCAAGGCCAACACATTACCCCCCAGAAGGCGGACAACCGAATGTTTTAGACATCGCGGTGTTGCGAGACATCGAGGTGCTCTGGGACATTTGGACCGCCGACGGAGGAGACGCTCACGTGCCAGTAGTCCTCACCGTCGGGGACGGTTCAAGACAAGAAAGAAGACAAAAAAAGAGGACTGACTGGACGAAGTTTAGGAGAATAGCGGGACAGCTACTTGGTCCGATAGAAGAAATAAGTAGAAAAGAAGAGATAGAGGACAAAATCCGTTCCTTCGAAGAAGCACTATCAGAAGCAATAGAAAGAAGTACCACGACAACCGTATCGGAAAAATACGGAAAATTTCAACATCTGAGCGACGATCTGAAAGACTTGATAAGGGAAAGAAACAGAGCCCTAAGAATTGCCCGTAGAACACAGGACCGAGAAGACAAAATAAGAGCCAGAATGCTCAAAATGGAAGTGGAAGAAAAACTGAAACAACACAACAGTGACACATGGAACAGGAAGATAAACGACCTAGACCCACAAAAACCAGGCCTGTGGAAAATCGCAAAACTTCTAAGAGAGCCCAACAAACTAATGCCACCTCTGCACGGAGCAAACGGTATGGCATACGAAGAAGAGGAAAAAGCGGATGCACTTAAAAACAACTTGGAATTACAGTTTATGCTCAACGAACACCAAGACGAAGATATAGACTTCTCTGACAGGGTAGAAGAAACCGTAGAAGAACTCGTAGAAGACCAGGAGGAGAACCAGGACATACTTGGATTTTCGACACCACAAGAGATAAAAGAAATACTGCGATTTATGTCAGCCAGGAAGGCACCAGGAATAGACGGGATCACCAACAGGGCTCTGAAAAACATGCCAATAAAAGGAGTAATGCACCTCAACAACATAATCAACGCGATACTAAAGATGAGGCACTTCCCAGCAAGATGGAAAAAAGCCGAAGTAATCATGATTAAAAAAATGGGAAAATGTCCGACTTTCCCACAAAATTACCGCCCAATAAGCTTATTACCGTCAATGAGCAAAATAGCCGAAAGAGTCATTCTAAGGATTCTTAAGACTCAAACAAGAGAACTGAACGTGATACCAGAGGAGCAGTTTGGATTTAGAGAAGAACACAGTACCGAACAACAAATCCTAAGACTGGTAGAATACACCACTCAAGGATTTAACCAGAAAGAATCCACAGGAGCAATATTCTTAGATATCAGTAAGGCCTTCGATAGAGTATGGCATGAAGGATTGATATATAAAATGAATGAACAGGGGTATACCAAACCCCTATTAAGACTCCTTTACAGCTACCTCAAAAAAAGGAATTTCCACGTGAAAGTAGGACAAGCCAAGTCAGAAAATGGAGAAATGGAAGCTGGAGTACCGCAGGGAGCGATACTATCACCCCTGCTGTATACTATATACACGGCAGACATACCGAAGACAGAAAACACCATTATGGCAATGTACGCGGACGATACAGCAATAGCGACAAGATGCAGAAAACCGAAAAACATCACGAGAAGACTGCAAACAGCCACAAACGCTATAGAGGAATGGTGCACCACGTGGAAAATCCAAATCAACGGAGAAAAAACCCAGGCGGTTTTTTTCAAGAAAAGAAGACACAGTCCTGAAGAAAACATCGAAATAGACGGAGAAGAAGTCCCTTGGACGGACAAGGCCAAGTATCTAGGAGTGATACTCGACAAGGGATTGACATTCAACGAACACATAAACGCAGTGGTAGCTAAAACTAAACAGGCAAGGGCGAGGCTAAGCGGATTACTCGGCAGAAGAAGTAAACTGGACCTGAAGACAAAATTACGATTCATAAGGAGCATCATAATACCAATATTAACATACGCATCTGTTGCATGGGGACACACAAGCGAAACAAATAGGAAAAAATTACAGGCACAACAAAACATCTCGATCAGGCAGGCTCTGGACGCTCCCTGGTACGTAAGAAACGAAGATATATACAACGACCTAAAACCGCAGAAGGTACTAGAGATAATGGACGCAAGAGCCAGAAAGCTATTTGAAGAGCTTAGATCTCATCCGAACACAGAGCTGAGAGACCTGACGAGTTACACGGCAGAAGACTACAGAAGACACAAACGACCTAGGAAACAACTTGAGGACCGCCCATAGGAAGCAAAACAACAAGAAAAACCCCACCAAAAAAACACAAAAAAAAAACCACAAAAACCATGCAAGTGGGTGCGTGTGGACACATGCGCACTCACAAGCATACCAAAAAAAACAAAAAACAAAAACCGTGTGAGTGGATGAGTGAGGCTTGTCCAAAATGGGCAAGCACTGTTCATCTGCGCACGCACCAAAAAAAAAAAACAAAAAAATCCAAAAAACAAAAAAAAAATCCAAAAAACACAAAAATCACCGGGGTGGACAAGAAAGAACACTGCGAAGAGGAACCCCCCAATACGGGGTCCCTGCACTTCTACCAAGAAAGGGAGCTCGGGGACACCTGAGGGGCCAGCTCTAAAGAACTGCGACGGATCACTCATGTTAAGGCCGGTTTCACCAAGGCGGGTGGAAAAGACTTTGACATGAGGCGGCGAAAGCACACACACACAACCGAACCGACACAACGACATGGAGAAAGACAAGGGAATATAGCCACCAGAGCTACCCCTTAACATGGATAGACATCCCTGACGCCCCCCATAGAATAAAGGGGGGAAAGGGATACGCGATCGCGATGAACGAGTGAGGTCCTGCCGGAAGTGGCAGGGGGTGGATGGAAGGTTCTACTTAGCATCAACCCGTGGGCCATGTGCCCGGGGGTGGATGCTTTGTGGGACGGGTTTTCTCACGCGCAAGTGTGTGTGTGTGTGCTGTAGGTCAGTTCTGTCCGTGACTCGAAGACCGCAGCACATATTCCGAGGTGAGTTTTGCTTAGAACTTGGGTACTGTTCTCAACCGTCGCATTTCTATGTTTGGGCCTTCAGCCATCCGTTGA
>CAJUYG010005256.1:0-14343 GCA_910591675.1 Galerucella calmariensis | reverse complement strand
AATTAGGGTTTATTACTCCTCGTACTTTCTGTACAGACTATACAATACATACATCCCTCCCATCCAATACTATCTAAGGCGAAATGCGAAGAGATATTTTTGGAGGGATTATTTTTGGTAGGGGCTATTACGGGATGGGTTTTTTTGGCAGAATATTTTTGGACAGGATATTTAGTCCTGAATCCCCGCAGTTTCGCTCTCCAAATTACAAAACATACGGTCCGAGATCTGAGCCAGACTCATCTTCTTTAGGTGGTAGTTTAGTAGACATTGTCCTGTAAGCAGTCTCGTCTGTAGCGTCAGGTTAACTTCATTCTAATCGTTAAAGAACTCTAGAAAGACTTCATATAGTTTGCTTTAGCAGTTTAATTATTCAAGTGGAATATGTATCAATTTATCATACATCAGTTAGCTGAGGAAATCACATTACTCAAACAGTTGTAACTTAATTTTCACTCGTTCAGTATAAATCGAAATAAATCAGTCATCGTAAAGACAATAATCGTTGTTACAATTCTCGACGACGGATCCCGGAGTTTAAATCGATTGAAACTTTAGTTCAGTTAAAAATAAACGATAAGAAAACTGGTAGGCGTCCTTTGTATCATAAAAAATATTAATATGGGCAATTAAGTGACAAGTTGCCGATTATTGGCAACAATAGGTGTGTCTTCAAGAACTTTATGCATTAATATGATCCTGTTTGGTGAGAATGTATGCGGTATCATCTATACGGATATTTATTATGTATTACTGATTGCTTTTATTCATAAAAATGCAAATAGTTTCCAATAAAATAAAAAATTATGGCGTAAATGTAATAAACGTAATTTATTTTTGGTATGCGGAAATAAAAAGAAGCCATTTGGTGCCAAATCACGGCTGATCCATCAATTCGACGTTTTGGCCAGTCAAATAGGTGGTTGTTGTAGCCGATGTGTGAGAACTGGAATGATCCTTCGTTGCCGGTTGTTTTTTCGTATTTCACGAAGCACTTCTGGCAAACAAATGGTTGTGTACCATTCAGAATTCACCGTTCTACGTTGCACTAACGGCACGACTACCACATGTCCAGATATTCCTAAGAAACAGGCGATCATTTGCTTCGAGGCGCTTCTCGCACGAACCACTTTTGTCGGATTGGGCTCGTCTTGAAAGACCCATACAGTGGTTTGCTGTTTCGTTTCGGGCTCATATGCATAGATCCAAAATTCGTCACCTATGTAGATGTTATACTCAGGTTTTGATGCACCGCGATTGTATTTCTTGAGCATTTCTTTGCACCAATTGACACGAGCATCTTTTTGAGCTTTTGTCAAATTATGCGGGATCCAACGCGAACAAATGTTTTTAACAGCTAAATGTTCATGCAATTTCTTATTGATGCTTGTCATACTAATGCACAAAGATGCCTCTATATCGCGATATGTCACATGTCGATCTTGCTTCATCATTTCGTGCACAGCATCGATGTTTTGTGGCAGAACAACTGATTTTGGACGACCTTCACGACTTTCGTCCCCGAGCGAACTACGGCCACGATTAAATTTCGTTAAGACTGACCGAGGATGGGGATTCATCGCCAAAAGTCGAAGTGAGTTTATTCCATTTTTTCGCTGAGACAAAATTTTCAAGTCGCTGTAGATGACACAAGTTATACTTAAATGACAAAACGTTCTGAATAAGGTAATGGTTAAAAAGATCAAACTTTCAATTGGAAACATCAGATGGCGCCTGTAAACACTTGGTAAGCCAAGGCTCAAAATATAAATAGCAGCCCTCTAAACTATAACCATTTTAGTAGCGAAGTAACTCAAAAATACGGCCGTGTCAACGTGTGTACAAGGCTCTAGCATTTGTAGATAAATTGTATAGTCAATTTAGAAAAAACTGTCTGGAAAAAGCACTTTTTCTTTCTTTACTAATATTTAATGAGCATGTTTTTAAATTGCTTTCAATTTTATTTCGATAATTGAACTAGAATTTAAGCCATCAACATTCTTCAGCTACACGACAGCAAAAAATGTTTAAATTATATACTCAAATAAACCGAATATAAAGATGATAGTAAAAAACTTGAAGGTGAATTGCTTTAATTCCGAATTTCTTCACTCATTTCCGTCATTATTTTTTTGTATAGTTATTTTGACGCGAATGGTAGGCTCAATAAAATTTATTCCTTTGTACTGTTGGATGTTAATAATGATGAGTTTGTGGCGATGTTATGAGCAAGGCCGTTCAATGTCGAATACAATTTTAGCCATTGGCGCTCTTGATGGAGGAATGTTACTTTTTATCCTAATTGAGCAATTAAATTTGTTTATAAAATAGTTTTTTTTCTTCCCATATAATTATTTTTAAATTTATTTTGTGAATAGTGTGAAGGAAATAAAGTTTATGACGGTATAGTTTTATTGAAATTTCTGTGCCTTGATTGATCATCGAACAGCTGATTAATTCCACTATTTATTGAAAAAAATTTATTCATATTATTCAATAGCCTGTTGATCCTCAAATTATTTTTTGGACGTACCGTAAGCAAAACGAAATGAATAAGTAACTGTTTTTTTTAACATGTTTGAAAAACCGTACACGCCATACCCACCGCTAAAATGGTTTTTACCATACGAGCTTTTCTTTTCGAAGTCACTTTATCTTTCATATGGATAACACTAAGATCTTTCTGGAAAACTGTAGCTGATTGGATTCAAAGACTGATCTATTCTTTATACGTAGAGCGGGGCAATGCTTGAAGAAACTAATATTATTGATGATGAAGAAGAAGTTAGAAGAAGAAGTTATGTTATCAGTTTTTAATAGTTTTCACTATTTTGTATTACTTTTAATAATTCGTATATTATATACTATATGATTGTTAATCTTATATTGCTTATGTTGCTACTTTCATATAATATTGTTCATGTGAATAGATTTTCTGTTGGACAATAAATTAATATTATTTTATTGTATTCGGAGATTTTTTTGCTCCATTTTAAATGATTCAACAACAAACTATTACAAACATAACTCAGCATTCCAGAGACAAAGCAAAAAATATAATGAGATTGCAGCAAGTTCACGGGACGCAGTCTTTAAAATGCAAGACATCCTTTTCGATTACTAAAATGTAATAAATAACATTCATTAAATAGTCCAATTAAAAACAACGAAAGTGAACCGATTTTTGCTGAGGCGATGTGATGTATGAATTACTATAGATTTCTATCTCAGGAATTTAGTTCTGAACAAATTTTTGAGATTAACCCCCGGGAAGGGGTTGAAAGTCGTGAATAAATGTTAAAAATCGCAATATATTGAGAATTGAAGCAATTCTGTTAAAAAGTTTTAGATAAAAGTTGTAGAGAAAAAAATTCTGCTTCTGTAACGTTAAATCGATTTTTTTCCTTAAATAACAGGAAAGTCATTAAAGTGAATTGAAACTTTTATACTTCCTCTTTCCTAAAACTGACCCATGGCGCATTTACCTCTGTTCCATATTCGCACGTGCTCGTCAGATTGCCATGATGCCAGGCTTACTTTTTGTCCTGGAAAATTATAAGCGTCGTCATTTTCAATTGTATTTATGAATTTTCACTAGTTATTAATAAATGAAAATTATTGATATAAATCGTATGTAAGGTAAGTTGATGACTTTGTTTTTTGTTTGTATGTGATTGTATGTTAAATATAATTTATTGTTTTTTCATTATCTTAGAAACATAATGCCTTGTTTTATTTTTCAAGAGTTCATAGCATAAACTTACACTATTTATTATAAACACAAATGTTTCCCAATATATTTCTTGTCAGCGCCACTAAAAATTGTGAGATTTCGTGATTTATGACAAATATGTTATGGGAAGTTAATTTTACCAAAAAAAATTTACATAATAACTCGGTTTTAGCATTATCAACCTGTTCTCACGACCCTTGTGTCGAGTAGAAGATAGTAATGCTATGAGGAGAGGGATGCATGTTTGTTTATGTTTGTGGGTTGTCGAAGATAAATAAAAACTAAAGATATAGATATACAGTCTGTTTATTAGTGTCCGTCGGAATAAGTTGAACTATTTTTCCCTAACTGTGTGGTGGTTATTGTTAAATTAAGTTGTCTGATTAAAATTGTTATTTTTAATGAACACTAAAATTCAAGTCCTACATAAATTAACGTAGTGCAATCATTTGAATAAATGTACAATAGTTAGGTATACGTATACAGTGTGAAAATTGAGGACAATTATCTTGTTAATTTTTTGGTAAGTAACAATAAAACTAATTATGATTTGTAGGGTATACGTAAATTAGTATATTTTTTGTTTAACTTATACACTGTATTACACTTGTTTTGGACTATAAAATAAAATGAAAATATTTCAGACATTTATAAATATAAAAAATTAAAATTTTGATCAAAGAACTGTATTGAGAAAAACAATTTCCGATGAGCGGCTTCATAATATGTTATTTTAAAGTAATCTGTTTGGATTGGTTGTTTTTTGGTGATAAAAAAATTGAGTTTATTTTTTTATAGGAGCTATTAATTTTTTTTTAAATATATACCTACATACATCAAACATCTCGTCTGTTAAATTAGATTTCGAATTTTATTTTTTTTCTTTCTTTTTGTCTACAACTATTAAAAGAGGGTGTCCGATGTACTTATATTGTTTGTCGTTAAACCGAAATATTTAAATGTTTTTAATGCTTATTACACATTCATTATCACTTTTTTATTTTAAATACAGTTATAATGGAGACGGTAATAAATCAACCCAAATTACCTACATCAGAGAGGCCCTCAAGTTCTGCGAGTGGTTGTGATTCTTTCGATTTTAAATCTTTATGCTTTTATTGCGGAAATATTTGTGATTCTCGTCGCAATCGACATCTAATGAGGGTAGTACAGAAGGAATCTTATAAAGATCGCGTAATTAATGCTGCTAATCGCCGAACTGATCAATTGGGAAAAGACGTGTTTCTCAGATTAGGTAACATTACTTCACTAGTAAAAGAAGGGGCACGGTATCACATAAAATGTAGTAATCACTTCCTCCAAATTGTTCAAGCTGAACGTACCAAATCACCTGCAACAACTTTGAACAGTACTGCCTTTCAAAAGGTGTGTGACTATATTGAACAAAGTCAAAAATTTGAGTTTACTTTAGCTGAATTAACCAAACAAATGGAAGATCATTGCTTGTCCAACACTCTGCTCTATAACAAATTAAGAGAAAAATATGGATCGGATATCTACATTCAACAGGAACGTGGGAAGTCAACAATTATTCGCTACAAATATTATGATTTTGGGGATATGTGTAAGAAATATTATAGGGGGGAGGATCTTCTCGAACCAGAGTAACAGACAGTCTTAAACGTCGCAGCGGAATTGTTGAAAAAAGATATTAAAAACCATGATTATTCGAACGACAGCTACCCATCAGGCATTAACTTTCTCAATGATGTGGAAAATGATATCCCTGAATCACTTTCAACTTTTTTGGAAAAATTATTAGAAGGCGAACAAAAAGAACATGAAGATAGCTTTAAAATGAGGCGTTCCACCATCGGTCATGCTATAATATCATCTGTTCGTAGGCAGACATTTATATCCACGCTTCAGCTAGCTGTTGGTACTTATATCTACAGAAAGACAGGCTCAAAACAAGTGATTGATCTTTTAAATAGGATGGGCATCTGTGTTTCATACTATCATTTGGTGCAATTTGAAACGTCCATTGTCTTAAATCCACCAAAAATTAAAATTGAAGAAGGAGTGCACGTTCAACACGTGTTTGACAATACAGACCATAATGTTAATACTCTGGATGGCCACGACACGTTCCATTGTCTGGGTGGTATTGCAATTTACACGCCTGACGATAACGTATCATATGAAGGTCGTATTGAGAGAGTGAAGAAATATAATTCTGCTACATCTGAAGCAGTTGGAACAAAGAGCAGTATCAAAGCGATACCTTATTCCTATTTAAATGCAAAAGGATTGGAGATGGTTACGTATAGTGACACTACAAAACTAGCGCTGTCAACTTCAGTACCATTACCGTCAGCATACGCTCTGCATTTATGGGCCAAGGCATTAAATAATTCAAAATTGCCCAGTTGGTCGGGTTTCATGGAAGTTTTATGTGAAGACGAAATGCCTTTGGTATCAAGAGTTATATGTTTACCATTTATTAGGGAGCCACCGTCAAAACCGACTACAATTAACACAGCATTACATTACGCTCTAGCTGAGGCTAAGAAACTCAAACAAAAAGTGTGTTTTGTTACATTTGATCAGCCATTGTACCACAAAGCACGTACCATTGTCGCAGAGTCTCAAGAGCATGGAAAATTAAATAATGTAGTAGTGCGGCTTGGTGGGTTTCATTGTTTGATGTCTTATCTTGGCGCTATAGGATATATAATGAATGGAAGCGGTCTCGACAGTCTTTGGTCAACAGTATATGCACCACAATCTGTTAAACATATGCTTAGTGGCCATGCATACTCTAGGGCAATACGAGCACATATTTTAACCTTAACTGCTCTCGGAATTGAAATTTGTAATAATGTAGAAAGTGACAAATCTAATGAATATAAAACTTTTCTGGATTCATTTCTGAAAAATTGGCATACCGACTCTCCGGAACGACCCACAATTAAACATTGTCGAATGAATCCCACTGTGGCCGAGATGACAGATGATTTGATTTCAGAGTTAAACAGGTTAAAGAATAATGGACCAACGGCACAGTTATGGATACAATATTTTGAACTCATTGTAATCGCATTACAGTTTATAGAGGCCGAAAGATTAGGTGATTGGAGGCTGCATCTTCAAAGTATTAAAAAAATGTTACCAGTTTTTCATGCAGCTGGACACCTGTCGTATGCCAAAAGTGCACAATTGTACCTAGAGGATATGGTCAAATTAGAAACTGATCTTGTAGACAATGAAACATATGACTTATTTGCAAAAGGTTGTTTCACTGTTCGAAGGTCGGATAAAACTTGGGCAGGGGTATGGACCGACATGACGATTGAACAAACGTTGAATAGATACTTTGGAACTGATTTGAAGCACGGAAGAGGAGTCACGTCAAAGGTAGTCGCTCGTTATTTACTAACCATGCCTACAATATTCAGTGTCATGTCATCAGTGGAAGAGTATTTTGACATAACCACTTCGTCAAGTGAGCAACATAAAGATCTCAGCTCTTCGAGGCAAAAACGAGATGAGGAAGACCTGAAAAAGTTTAGATTTTGGATAAATAAGCATAAACCCTTCGAACAACGGCCCAATTTGATTTCCTTATCGACAGGGGTAGCTGGTGGTCCTGAAATCAATTGTCACAGATCGATTGAAAGAGGAGAGGTCCTAATGCAGACCATGGTGGGAAAAAATGCTAAAGATATTTCCCTTTCGATGAAAAATAGGGTAAAAAATTTGGAATCCGCAAAATCAAGTATGCATGTAGGAGGAGCATCTTGCATAAAGGTTGACACGACACAATTATTTCATCGGATATCAGTATTGTTCAAAGGTGATGTACAAAAATCACAGAATGCTTTTAATTATGAGCTGTCTCCCTTCCCATTGGCACTATTCGACGAAAATGGATTTATGCGCAAAACTTCGAAAGCCGAATTATACAAAATATTTAAAGCTTACACCCTGCCGCGCCAAATGAGTTTAGAGGCCTTTTCATGTAATTTTACGTATATTATTGATGGTGGCTTTTTATTACATAACGTGAGCTGGCCCCATGGATCAACTTACCGGGACCTATTTGAGAGATACCACACTCACATTATATCGCATTATCGAGGCAGTGCGCATGTCGTATTTGATGGATATAGTAGTGACTGTATCGGCACTAAATCTTACGAGAGATATCGACGTAAAGAGAAAAGTTTTGCTGCCGATATTGAAATATCAGACCATAATTTGGTTACAATAAAACAAGCCAAATTTTTCTCAAATACTGCTAACAAATTCCAGTTTGTTAAACTTTTGTCAGCATTCCTCATTGAAAAAGGTATACAGGTGAAAGTGGCTGAAGAAGATGCGGATACTTTAATTGTGAAAACAGCTATGGAAGTAAATAATTTGTTTGACGGTCCAGTGGCAGTTGTAGCAAATGATACGGATGTATTTGTGCTCCTTATAGCATTGAGCGACGACAGAAAGCCAATATTTTTCAAAAAAATTACTCCAAAAAGTATAACATTATATTGTACAGAAGATAACAATAATTTGCGTGAATTTTTATTATTTGCGCATGCATTTGTTGGATGTGATACGACCAGCAGTTTATATGGGAAGGGCAAAAAAAAATTGATAAATAGATTAGAAAAGAACGGAGAATTGCGTCGGCTTTGTCAAGTTTTTTATAACCCTGATAGTTCGGTAGCCCAATTACAAGAAGTAGCAAAAACAATTATTTTTGATTTGTATGCTATTGAAGATAACACGATATCTCTTGGTCTTGCTCGCTATACAAAATACGAGACCTCGACAATTTCTAACACCACTGTAATGCGATTAAGTTCGCTACCTCCAACTGCAGCAGCGTTAGAAGAGCACGTCAAACGTGTTTATTTTCAAATGCAAACCTGGCTTGGAAGGATGTTGAGACCAGAAGATTGGGGTTGGCAACGAACAGCTCTTCTTTTATTACCAGTTATGACACAGCAAAACTTAGCACCGGATGAGCTTCTAAATGTGGTGAGCTTATTTTTTTGCATAAGTAATACAGTTTGTCGCATTTAAGATAAGATATGTTCCTCATTTGAATAAATTCAAATTTGAACTTTTGTCCGGCTATACAAGTTAGTGGACCACTGTTTAAAAATTAGTAGGATATCTTGAAAAATATTATCAATATACTTGCATGGATGTACAAAAGTTTCAATCTGAATTCCTTCAAAGGATGGGTTTGTTTTCATCTAAAATGGGTCACACTGTAGGTTTACATTTATTGACATTTTTCATGGAAAAAGAGGAGCAACTACCCAGTCGATCAATTTACAAAATTTAATAAAATTTACATGTGGACGATTTTACGTTGGCAAAAAATACCGTAATTCAAAAATGTTGATGTTATTCCACGATAATATTATATTGCAAGGTACTACCTCCTCTTAATTTGGCTTTATATTAAATTTTTTTATGGTTGTATTTGTATAGGTTTCCTGTGGCTGCACAACCAACTGTAGCAGCAGTCGCTGCAAATGTAAGAAATCTGGCATCTCATGTTCAAGATATTGCAAAAATTGCAGCGGTATTAGCTGTACCAATATACAACAAGTTAGAATATATTCTTCCGAGGATAATGACGTCGACAGCTACGATGAGCAAGATTTTCAAGATAATGAAGAGGACACATCAGAATGATGATATCTTCTGTATGTTCCTTGTGGCATTTATACTTATTCTTAAGAAAGCAGAATGATGATATTGTAAATTGCGAAGAAAGTACAAACATTTGTTATTAAATACAGGGTGTCCCACGACGATTAAGACAAGTAATATATCAGAATTGGGCAGTAGTAGATAATTATAATTTTGGGGGTATGAATTAGAGCAAATGCTTCATCTTTTTTTGTTATTGTGTTACCCAATGAGTTATTTGTTTTTGGTCACGTGACGTCGCATTCAAAATTATTAATGGAACACCCTATATGTTTTCGTGATTTTCGATTCTCCTTGAAGTGCTGATTTCGTAGAAACCATATTCTTGGGGTCTGAATTAAATATTTACAGAGATATAAAAATCACCTATTTTTCAACTTTAGGTCATTGTTTTGTAAATCTTCCTATCCTATTTTTTCAAGATCTACTCGATGCTGCTATAGAAAAATTGATATAGGATGGTCAAAAGTTTACCACATTCTGATTTTTTTCGACCATCCTGTATTAAATTTTCTTCAGCACCATTGAGTAGCCTCCTTGAAAAGTTAGGATAGGGAGATGTAAGCCGTTTTGCCAAATATTGAGCAGTTTTCACAAAACAATGACCTAAAGTTGAAAAATAGGTGATTTTTAACACCCTGTATCTCTGTAAATATTTAATTTAGACCCCAAGAATGTGGTTTCTACGAAATCAGCACTTCAAGGAGAATCGAAAATCACGAAAACATATAGGGTGTTCCATTAATAATTTTGAATGCGACGTCACGTGACCAAAAACAAATAACTCATTGGGTAACACAATAACAAGAAAAGATGAAGCATTTGCTCTAATTCATACCCCCAAAATTATAATTTTCTACTACTGCCCAATTCTGATATATTACTTGTCTTAATCGTCGTGGGACACCCTGTATATACTATATACTACTGGAAGTTATCCATTATATTTATATTTAAAACTCAATCTATATTATACTTAATGTGTCAAATGTGTAATACCTATTTATTGTGATGTTTAACCTAAATAATATAATATATTCTTTGTAAAACATAAGAGACATCCTCATAGCAAAACAAATGTACACATATATGTTTGAACTATTAGTTTATTTAATTTTGCATTAGTATCAAATATTTTTATTATTTATTTCGACTACTCGTATTCTTTCTACTCACATAATATATATTACATGTCGAAACATGATACTATTTATGTCCGCACATTTGCAACACCGCTAAGCACATCGTTTCTGCGAGGTAATTGTCAAGGCGGGAGCCGTAACCACCAGCGGTCGATTAGAGGGTTGAAAATTGTTAAAAACTTTATTAACATTTTACGGCATTCCTGTTATTTATAGAAAAAAATCGATTTAACGTTACAGAAACAGAATTTTTTTCTCTACAACTTTTATCTAAAACTTTTTAACGGATTTGCTTTAATTCTCAATATATTGCGATTTTTAACATTTATCCACTATTTTCAACCCCTTCCCGGGAGTTAATTTCAAAAATTTGTACAGAACTAAATTCCTGAGATAAAAATCTATAGTAATTCATACATCACATCGCCTCAGCAAAAATCGGTTCACTTTCGTTGTTTTTAATTGGACTAAAAAGTAGAAGCAAAGATTAAAATAAGACTTCGTATGTACATTGAGTTAATTCAGTACTAGTTAAATCATGGCATGTAGGTATCATGTTGCAGAATGATTAATGGCACAAGCTGCTATGTAATTTATTAATTTTTAATTGTACAACAGATATAAATTACAATTGTAACGAACCGACAGGCAGTTTTATATTTCTTTGTTTTCCGAACGTATATTTTGAGGGTTTTTTAAGGATAAAAAAGTAGTCAGATCTCGTTAGGAAGAATTCATACACTAACACGCTATACCTTGACTCATCTGAGAACGATGCGGACCTCCACTCCTTTCATCCTTCTTTAATCTTCGACAAACTGTTTCAATTGAAACCGAAGCATCAGAAGCATTCAAAAGACTCTGTTGTTTGAGTCAAAGACAACCATGAGACACACAAATGCAGAGGAAAATTAATAGAGCTGCTTAGTAGTTCGGAAAGAACCATCCCTACCTCTGTACCAACGCGCCACCTACTCGTACCTTACAACAAAATGAACCATGGAAGTATTACGAATGTAAATTTTGCATGCACTTGGGTGTGTCAAGCTTGTCTCTCTTTTGAGCTACTAAGAGGTACTCTGCGAGTATACTCAACACTGTCAGATAACTATTTCATGAGGTGATGGTAACCCTATGTTGTGTCCACTTTTATGTCTTTCTATCATGATGAACATACTGTTTGAAGGAAAACTGATGAAATAAAAATACCTATAGTATCCGTATCTTTATCTCTGCTATCTCAACATATTTTTATTGCTACGTTGAAACTATAAAAACATTAATTATTCAATAAAATTTACTATGGCCAGTGTCGTAAACTGATTTTAATGTTTTCTGCTCAATTATAGCAAATCTTTATATCTATTGTAAATTCTTCTATACATATAAAACTACCTGTATTTCTTCAATTTCATTAACCAGTGGTCCTTGATCAGGCTGAAAAAAAACATGAGTATCAACAATGAAAATTATGCTGTATCCGTAACAAGAATTATTAAATGTTTTAGTACTACAGGACAATCAATTTGTTTAAAATTGATCTTTAATTCCTCGAAAAATGGAATAACCATTTATAATAATATGGAAATATCACAATGGAAGTTCCAGATTCTAACGCCAGACGCTGTCATTCAAAAATAATTTCTTTTATTCTGTTATTAACATTATCATCATCATCTGCAGACCAGTTTCTTTATATTGCAGCTTGTCAATGTATTTATTTTGTATTCGCAATAATGAAACTCAATTTTAATAGGATATTAAAAGCTCTCAATCCTCATTCTTAACAACTCGTTAACAATCTGTGGTGAATGAATCTATTGTTGCAATGGAACATGCTCATTTAAATCCTACGTTAAGTACGTGACAAGTGACAACTGAAATTAATCGACTTCCTGTCGAAACGATATTAAGGAAGAATAAATTCCATCTGCATAAAATGCAGATACTTAATGAAGATCATTTTGATCGCCATCTATAATTTTCAGTGGTTGATCATTAGTTTTGTTTTAATAGGAACCTGTTTTTCGGCTCCGTATATCATTGGTACTAATTACTGTTAATTATGGTCTAGAATATTGAAATTAGCCAATAAATATGTTATAATTTGCTAAGTTTATAAAATAATCAATACAAATAAATCAATTGCTTCCATTTTTACTTTTTTTATTGGTTTTTTGCTCGTTTCTTTCAATTACGTAGGAATTCTGCTCGAATTAAGATGGCCTTGTCGCAAATAAATAATTAATTTGTCAGAGGCGTAGTTAAGGGGGGTAACTTTTTCATTTATTTTGTTAATTGTTCCATTGGTTTTTCGTTTATTGTATAAACGGTCTTGACTCTTGTACTGATGACGCCATTTCAAATATTCACTCACTTTGATATTCTTGATGATTAAAGGAGCCGTCCCTTCGCCGGCACCACCTCAGCCTCCTGGGCTTATTGTGGATACTCCTATATTATAGTCCAAGCAAAATTCCAACCACGATCCGAGAGAGAATGCAAATGGCACTTAATCTGGTCAGTATATGGATAAAAGAAGAAGGAAGGACCTATAACCCTTCAAGGGATCCACATGCATCTGTCGGGGAGATACCAAACATACTGTCAGATTGCCAGACCGCAGAAAACGACCGGTGAGGAGCCTGTACACTGTAAGGAAAGCTATAGTAAAGAAATATTGGAGTGCAATCTGCAGCATGTTTTTTGAACATAGGAAGCGATTGAGTTATCTTGCTATCTAAGCTAGTGAAAGGGAACCTTTCTAGTAAAAGGTGGGAGAACAAATATGACAACAATAAACTTATTTTTTTCCTGTTGATATTGCACGTCAATTTTAGTGACATTTATCGATCATAGAAGTAACACTTCCACGGCACTGTAGCACCATAGCGTCATTCAAAATAGCGCTAGGTTAAAACAGCGGCAGACTAAATAGTGCTGGACAAAAACAGCGCAAGACAAAATGGCACAGGACAAAATAGCGCCGCACAAATATAGCGCAGAACAAAAACAGCGTAGGACAAAATAGCACTCGACAAAATAGTATCCTATTAAATTAACTATTTTGTCCGCCGCTGTTTTTGTCCAGCACTATTTTTACTGACGCTATTCTGCTACAGAGCCCACTTTTACTGTCTAGGCAGTACACTGTACAAACAATCGAAGAAAAAATTATCTTTGACACGGCAGAGAATCAGATTCACTAACTTGGCTAGTCTCATTGCTAGCCGCGGCTATTAAATCTTTTACTTCTCTAGCTAGTTGAACGAATTACTATTTTATCCCATGTTTATCCTTATTGTAAACCTTTTTTCAGTATTTCGTAGCAGTTTGCTATTATTTCTCAATACAAGAAATACTAATACAAGGTTGATCTGTACACATACCAAGTCAATTACTATATTAGTACGTTACGCATTATAATGTGAATAATTAATTATATTTAATAATTTAATTCCTTCAACGTATAATAGAATGTTCTTATTAGGTCATTTAACTTTTTTATTGAAACATCGTGATTTGTAATGTACGCGTGTTCCCCATTAAAACTAAAACGGTACAAGCACAAATACTGATACCATCACTCGATTTAAAATATTGATGTTAACAAAAATAACATTTTATTTGGAATCTTGTGCTCATCAAACTGACTTAATAATAGAAATGGCAATTAAATTGGTCGTTATAAAATACTTTGTTAAAATAAAATAATCAACAACAAACGCTAAAAAGAGGTGATAAAGATTCAACTGAGGTTTGTTCCCGTAGCAAGTTCCT